>JAUTBT010063806.1:0-14448 GCA_032361225.1 Lepetodrilus schrolli
GAGAGAGAGAGAGAGAGAGAGAGAGAGAGAGAGAGAGAGAGAGAGAGAGAGAGAGAGAGAGAGAGAGAGAGACTGTTCGGGCATTACATTCACAGGTTTACATCTGTTATCTTGGGAAACAGCTAGTATCTCTGTACAGATAGATGGGGAACTGGTCATTATTGGTGTACTTTGTGTGACCCTCAGACAATACCAACAGACAGTTACATGTACATATAAGATGCAGGTTGTTCTGGTACGTGGTATATGCACAGTGACTTGTGGAAGTAACATCATAAAACATGTTTTTGCATAGTTTTGTAGCTAGAAATGACAGATGAGACATCATAGTATCTGAAGGCTGGCTCCATTTCACCATAGTCTGCAATAGAATGTTCTCTGGCTCTATTAGTACATGTGCCAAGTTCACCACTCAGGAGCGTAAATTGGTCGGAAACGTCCATGACCTTGTTTACCTTAGCAATAGCCGGAAAAATAGCTGGTCGAGCAAATACCCCCGCCCCCCGCCGCTTTCAACCTTTCACAAATGTGTACCAAAAAAGAAGAAAACCATCAAGTAAGTCAAATACATTATTGGAATTACAGTATTTAAACTATGGATTTTTGAGTTTGTGGTAAATAATGATACACAAAGATGGACATTAATTGTGGTCTGACGCCAATATGAAAATCGCTGACGGTATCGTTCCACTCTGTGAACACCCTAGAGTCACTTCCCATGGTACATCTCTCTGATATATGAATGCTAGCTTTCCATCGTGGACTATCTTCATGACGTCACATATAATGCCTATATTTGGTAGATTATGTCTATAAATAAAAATTAAATAATCAGCCATCGACGACATATATATTAAATTTATTTTTCAAAATATTATCACTAATTCAAAAAACCGAGCTACTCATCATCAGCTATAAACAAATGAAGTCCAAACTACAAGTCCCTGAACTGAAAATAGGTGAATGTGTTATTGACACAAACTCGCGCGCCCGAAATTTAGGCGTGATTTTCAACTCGACGGTCAGCCAAGATAACCATGTCAGCAATATATGTAGAAATGCATACTACCAAATCAGGAACATCAGTCAGATGAACAAATATGTTGACAAAACATCCGTCAAGTGCCTTGTCCATGCATTTGTTACATCACGATTAGACTACTGCAACAGCCTTCTGCATGGCATCCAGCAACACCATCTGGACACATTACAGCGTGTACAGAATGCAGCTGCCAGGCTCATTACGCACACACGTATGCATGAGTACATAACACCTGCACTCAAACAGTTGCACTGGCTTCCAATCCGACATAGAATTATTTTCAAGCTGCTAACATTCGTCTACAAATCTCTACATGGCTTGGCTACAGTCTACCTACAATAACTCGTTGCTCTTTACAGACCTGAGCGTACACTGAGATCTCCTGACAAATTACAGATAGTTGTGTCATCAACCCGCAGGGTAGCGTACGTTGGCAAACCTTCAGGAAAGCAGGCGCTGTCCTATTGAATGCTCTACCAGCTGTCATCTCTGTCAAATCCCTGCTGAAAACATGATCTTCTTCGAAAGAGTATATGACTGAGCGTACTTGAGCAGGGACTATAACTGGATAAGTAGCGCTATATAAATGCATAAATTATTATTATTATTATTATATAACTATATATATAACTATATATTCATTTAAATAGTTTTTTCTTCAATTGATAAATGACACAGGTGGCAGAGCCGAGTTTGCTTTATGTTTTCGTGAGAACGGACCCCAGTAGATTCTGGTTATGTAGTATCCTCAGCATGTGCTATGGCGCTTTAACAGTGTTTTTAACATTTCCACTATATAAATGTCATTGTTTCTGTTTGGTTTCTACGTCACTAAATCATTAGCATATTACCCACATGCCTCTTTCCACGAAAACATAAAGCAAATTCAGCTCTGACACCGGTGTAATTTATGATTTGAAAAAAAACACGGGCTCTATTTAAATGAACAGAATTATAGTATATGTGGGTTTTTAATTATTTCCGACATATTTCAACATCTATCGTGTGAAGTGACATTGCATAGATTTTGAAACCTTTCGGAAATAACAATATCCAGACATGATTTATATTCATAATTTTCATGGTTCTATTCAAACATCATATAATTTTCCTGATATTTTCAACAGCTACATCCCATTGCATATTTGTAAGATTCTTTCAAATCTTATTGGTGAATCAAGTTGTTCAAGTACCGTATCTAGAGTCTACTCATAATAGGAAATTTGTAAAACTCTAAAAGTTAACTTTAAGTATTTACAAGCATGAAGTGAAACTATATCTATCAACACTTTATAACAATAATTTAAGTAACCAAATTCAACGTATTTTAAATGACTTTTAAAGACCAAAATACTACCCTAAAACCAAGCAAGTAAATACTGTTATATAGTATGCGTTTAGTGTAATTATTTAATGATTGTTAAAACACACCCCTCCATGTTCTTGGAGTCACCGACCATTTATACCATGTCGAAATATTGGTATAGGACACATCCCTAAAAATAAATAAATCAAAACATTCATGATTGTAATAACAGAAAATACCCCATAAAAAAACTGACAATAATGTTATTGTTATTGTCTCAAACCATGATTGTTTTATTTTATTTATTTATTTATTTATTCATTAATTTATTTATTTATGTATTTTTTTAAATGGGGTTTAAACTTGAGCCACTTTCAAGATTATTATACTCATATCACATAATGTCAGTTTAGGCCAGGTGAAAACCTGCAACATCTGTAGCGCTGAATGCTGCGAGAAGCACTACAATGCAACATTACAACCAGACCATCCTATCATGATCGCATGAGAAAGATAACTCCTGCGAGCATTGATACTGGGCCCCCCGCCAGGATCGATATCTAACTCATGTTCATCACAAAGTTTTGTTGACAAATCCACATATAACATTTGAGCTTGAGCATGGAATTGTACTCAAAGTTGGGGCCTGTTTTTATAACAAGTATTGACAGTTCTATTAATCAATAATATATATTTTCGTAAACCGATCTTTCATAATGTTCAATTATTAGTATTTACATATTGGACCTGACCGACTGACCATCATATTAAATGATATATATATATTTTTTTTAATTCAATAAGTATTAATTTATAGTCAGTGGTATTCTAAAAATATCGGATAAGAACATTTATAAAGAAAGAAGCAAGACCTAGCTAAATTCTATTAAACATGGTAAATAGACCGGCAAAGGTGGAAATAAGGTCCCCCTCAATTTGACTAATTTTCGTGAGTCGGGTATAGGGATAGGGTTAAGATTAGCAAAACATAGAGATTTACATCTAACAACTACATAATCATTGCTTTTACAATGATCACGAACATATTCATCAGCTGTTTCATTGATAATGGCGGATCTGATCAAAACAGCAAGTCGCTGAATGACATAATACCAATATCAACCTACCGCAAAAGACAATCATCAACATTTATTTATTTGGCTGCAAAATTGAAGCCTAGATAACTGTAGAATCATGAAATACATTTTGCAACCGAGATTCGGCCAAACTTAGTAATAAAAGGGATGGGGACCCCGATCTCCACCTTTGCCAATAAACCTCCAATACGTAGCTGGTTCAGTCGTACAAAAACCCTATTTATGGCTTCACATTGTTTTTCATTGGCGAATTTCCGATGGAAAAAGAAAGTAGTGGCAAGTATATCTAATAGCGGTGTGGTTACAGCCGAAAGATAACAAAATAGCCATTAATCGTTGATTATTCGGAACTAAGTAATGACAGTGTGTTACTACATCTCGACTAGGATCTGCACATAAGCAAACCGTAAGCGCACGGTGCGTCCGGAAAGTACCAGTTTGCCATCCCCCAGAAGTTGACAGGAGTGCGATTTTCCTTGCACGCCCTATTACGAATTTGGATAAATTCGTTACCAGCTTATTTCCAGGGTATACGAGAAATTCCGGCTTGCAAAAACCCGTACACCCCGGAAATCACGCAGGTAACTAATATAAATCCACATATATTACTTTGCTGAATTTGATACTTCTGATCATTGTTCTTAGTGCACTGTCTTTCTAGAGGTTGTTTTTTTCGAATATGTAATGTTTAACTGTAGATTGGTGTTTCACAAGATACGTACATTATGTCCATGGGTAAATAGTTCGTGAACGATCGACATGACCGTCTTATCGTCATGCTATACCTCGAAGTTAGGGATCATGGTTTTAAAGAAATAGGTCGGCTGTGACCATGGACACACAACAATACAGGGCCAGTCCTGCATGTCGTAAAGCTGTTCTTTGATTTCTGTTGAAGCTGATGGCGCCAAAGTTGTAGCTCATGTAAACGCAGCACATCAATGCACCGGTTGATTCCTAACTCGCAATGATGTGTCTAGTTTGGTACTCTAGAGTATACGTGGACTTCGCGATACCAGACGAACTGGTCAGGGACCACACTAATCTGCAATCAACAATCTAAACACATATCCAATGATGTAAATTTCGGTTACTTGTAGCAATTGTAGAAACATCTATGATCAAGTCCACTGCGGCTGTCACATATACTTACCATCATAGTTACCACTCCATTGACTCGAGTGAGTTGAGCCGACACTGGAATGTTCAACTTCTACAAACTCAAACCGATGGAGAAAAAATAATTCCTAAACTACTTCTGATTGACATCCTCTGTTCGTTTGATTCGTGCGACCTCATAATTACAAGAAGTTAGTAATCCCGGTGTTTGATAACACGGTTATTATTATCACATGTCACTTCAATAATCGTGTTTACTCATTAGGAAATGTGGCGTCCTCAACGGTCTGGTTAATGAAGGACATACTATCCCATAGGACGATGAAATTAGGTTATACAGCCATCACTGACTGAGGCGATCTTCATATCCACCAGACGGAGTGTACGGTTTACCATCATGTCAGGTCTGTCTTCAAGAAAATCAAATAATATCTCAAATTTTGGAACTGGGTCCCTGAGCAGCTATCTAATTATTCCCGAAGGACTTCAAATATTAGACTGAAATAATTCTCCTGTCCCATGTTAGCCTGTTGATATTGATAGTCTTGGTACTGGAGTAAAAACAGCGTGTGCTGCTGTGATCACTGTCAGCTTAACATCCTTTGGTATGCACTGCGTTGTCCAGGAGAAGAATCAAAAAAACATTTATTGACAGTTTTCCACAGTTATTCTCCCTGCGATACTTTATGATCACTGGTTTTGGAAGGAAATAAGACATAACATCAAAAGTGTCGTAACATTTTGAGACGATTATAAATTATTATTAGCATAAACCAATTTTACTGAAATCTCAGAATAAACAAAAATGATAGAAGATTTACGTAATAAAATATTACCTCAGCAATGGAGTAGCACCACCCGAGTCATGTTATCCTGGGATCCGTTGGGCAGAACAATTCATTGTAAGTCAAATTTTAAGAACACGCTACAAATGTAACTTTGTTTGCATGAACTACCTTTATCGCTACAATAGTTTTAGCTAACTATATTATCAAATATTGGTGCGATAAAATTGTGTTATACAATGGGCTTACACTTATAGCGGCTTCCGACAGGTTTACTTACAATTAGTTGTAACTACAACTGTTCTGTGCAAGGGGCCCTTGGTAGAGATTCCTGCATAGCAGTACGTACATGTGGAATACGGTATTCCCATGAACTACACGTGATGAGTTGGCAGTTTCATTTACGTGATAGTCATTAGACAGTATATATAATGAATATAACGAGAGGTAGTGGGACGCTTATGTACAGCGTGGCGTATGTTTACGATACATGACGTATTTAATTGTCAAAAAACTACTCAATGATTTGTTATAATATTTTTAATAAAACGCCTGCAATTAATGTTTGATAATTCTAAAAACTGTAGTTACTAATCGAGGTAATACGATATTTATGTTAGCAATCATTAAAATACAATTTCGGTATTTCTTTGGTAGGTCGTTAACTTACAATATTCAATCCGATACTAATTGTTGCCGTTGCATATCATATGTGTTATCTGAATGTCTTTAGTAAGATCTTCTGCTGGAGGTAACGAGGCATATCTTGCAGAGTAGTGATGTTGATTAATCTCTCAGAGAGCTTTAACATAAAAAGTAAAACCGTTTGACGGATTGTGAGACCAAATGCTTTCAGTGCTATAGCTATTCATTCATCCTTCCATTCATAAACTATTTTGTTTCATGCGTTAATTTCGTGGGAATGTACTACTCCGTTGTCGCTGAATATACTGACATCCAATGACAGCAGTTCATCTGGGGCTAGAGTTTGAAGAAAGATCATTCTACCACAAGAAATCTGAGACTGTATATTGAACTGCTGTTTGATACCTCGGTACCAAGACTTTGTGGTTGATCCCCCATGTTGCCTACTTTAGATATATGCCTGTGCTCCAACACATCTATTTTGAAGAATATCTAGAAGGTCTAGATCTATAACGTCTCAGTAAACCCTACGTCTGTGTTCAACTATCTGATTAGTCTAGGCTAAGATTGCAAATATTTCCCTAAATGTCGTGTAATAACCGTACTCACAGTAACGTAAACATCAAAGAAAAGCAGATACATCTGATAGGTCGGAAAGGACATTACTAAACTTTAATAGGTCAAAATTGAAGAGAAAATAAGAACCCTAATGGTTACTGTTGCCGATTTCCTATTGTTTAGGACGTTCAATGGTGTTTCATAATTTTGTTTAACCAACTCATCTTATTAAATGGAATGGCGAGACTATATATTGTCAGCGCGGCTCGTGGAAACTAACACAGTAAAACATAAAAGCTCTTTTACCTAACTAAAACATAACGGTCACGTTTCAAGACGCTGTCCGGTCCCTTTCCTGTATGAAAAACCTAATGTAATCATACCACAAAAAATCAAGATATGTTTCCCTTCGGTGGTTCAGGAAAGCTAATAGTTATTTTATGTATATCGGTAGTAACAATAAGAGACAGGTTGACACATTGTGAGCGTCAAAATAATGGTTTAATTTTCAGTACTCACACGGCCTTTACTCGCCTCGTTTATCACTGGGGGTTCCGTGCACAGCTCCAAACTTTATGTTCATGTTAATATTTCCAGAGATGTTACTGCAGAGCACGAGACTTGTGAAAGTTCCTGTGATCTGTACTCACATTAATCCCCATGGGAAGCAGGCCGCAGACAATAAATACCGGAAATACATGAAAACAAACATATAATATTGATACTAATATAACACTTGGAATATATTGCTGCTCAGGGAATAATAATAATAATATAAAATATTTTGTAAATAATAATAATAAGCATGTTTACAATGCGCGTAATCCATCGTTTAAACAATGCACAAGGCCTTACATTACAGTCGCTTTATATATATAAATATATATAAATTCAAGACTGCATTTGGTTATTTTGCTAGGAATTGGCTAACACTAGTTACATGCTACTATAGAATATTACTATCTCTCTTCGTGGATATTGCTGAAGTATTTCGCTGTACATGTCATATAATATGAGTGTCGACATGCATACATCTGAGTACGTACTATACCTCGATTTACATCAGGCACACGGTTACGACTCGTTCGTGAAATACAGCCCCTCGTCACGTGCAGCGATACTGTGCTGTATTGATATTCTATTGCTCTAATACATGCACAACTTCTAAAATAGAAAGTTATTTGGTGTTTGATTAGTGAGACAATTGATATTAGTATTCTTGTGGTAATGTGTTTATCGTCATTAAGGTGTGGCCTACAAGTATGCTATCAATATCCAAATACACTGGTATTATATTCATGAATAACCCTAACTGCCCTTAGTAATAATACTTTCCTGATTAAACCCTGTGGAATGTTTTCCCAAATGAATAGCCGTTTGTCAAGTGCACAATTAAGTGATGGTCATCAGTCGAATACAACCTGATAATGCAAGCAAACAATCAAGCAGTAGGTATGGATTTATCAGTTATGTACATATGTAAGTATATTCTCGGATTGTTGTCAACTCGCATCGTGTCGCATACATTCATATGTCATAGCTATAGGGCGACAGTAAAGTGTTTTTCAGGGCGACAGTAAAGCGTTTATCAGGGCGACAGTAAAGCGTTTATCAACTTATACATCCTGATTCTGAACCAATTGAGAAGTGCTGGGACCAGCCAAATGTAATATTTGGGAAGGTTTTCAATGTTTTTGTACAAATTATTCTCAGACTGTGTACACTATTCATTCAACGCAATTACATTGTCTATATTATTACAGAAGCATAATATAAGTAACCATTCCGAGCTTATATGCCAAATCTCTATAGACATTTCATTATAAATTTGTTAGGATGTTATTCTAATTGGCAAATGTTTATCCGAGCATATGCTTACCGAACAGTAGTCGCTGTGATTGACGACTCGTGATACCGCAAGAGTCAATGTAACTAGTTCGTAAATGATGAGATCTGCCATATCTATTTACATATAGAATACTGAATATAACTTAATATATCTCTCGCGCAAAGTAAGATATTGGTGATAGCTTACTTAGAATTAATTAATTCAGCGGAATAGCGTGTCTACCAGAATGTGTATGACAGTATTGTTCCCCTAGGCCCCATCTGGTTTATACCAGTGCACGCTGACCTGATCACAGATATAATGACTGGAAGTCCATTTCTGTTTATGGTGACAGTTTGTTACAAACGAACCACATCTTAGTTCCATAAAATGCTGATGTGCCGCATAATTGAGTAGTTTTCGTTGCTGTTTAATATTTGAATCGATACGAGGGTCGTAGGTTGCCATATTTCTATATAATAATTTGACTTCCGGTTAGTGTGTTCACCTCGACGTCGTTGAAGCTTTATTGATGGCATCGTGCATGGTGCAGTGTCTCAGGAGATCAGGACCCTAAATTACGAAACTTTCCTGGGTTTTATGCTCGTCCAGATTTCATATGGGGAATTGTGAACAACACTTTGAGTTGAGGATAAAATCATGCTCTGGCTCCGATTTTACAAAATCTTTCTAGTACGATTTCCTGTTCAAGCTATATGGGGATTTGTGAGCAAAACCTCCCTCCCCCTCTCTCTGTCTCTCTGTATCTCTCTGTCTCTCTATCTCTCTATTTCTGTCTCTCTCTCTCTCTCTCTCTCTCTCTCTCTCTCTCTCTCTCTCGCTGTATGTGTCTGTGTGTTGATACATATTGTGAATTTGATACGTCGTATTTCATCAGTTATGTACAGTTATTATCTCGCTCTATTACGCCAGGCCGAAATCTGCAATACCGGTAGCGCTTAGTGGTGTTGTAAACCTTCAAACACCGGCTGATCTCGAACCAACGCTGTTAGTTGAACTCCGACGGCTGAGACGGAAAAGATGGGGGAAGGGTCATCAACCACTAGCAGTTGGGCATAATTATTACAACACAGCAAACCAAGATATGTTCATCCACCCCTGAGATTGGAAATGTGAATGTAATCCCCAACCTAATATGTGACTTAATGCTCAGAAAACGAGGTATAACTGATGAGGTACGAGGTATAGCTGATGATACGATGTATAACTGATGAGACAAGAGGTATGATTGATGATATACTACATATAACTGATGATATACGATATATAACTGATGAGACACGATGTATAACTGATGAGACACGATGTATAGCTGATGAAACACGAGGTATAGCTGATGAAACACGAGGTATAGCTGATGAAATAAGGGTAGACTACATTCAGTCTCATTTCATCACAATACACTTGAGATTATGGTTTGGGTTGTTTATTTGTGTAATGTTCTCTCTCGGCAGTCAGCTTCCACCTTTAATTTCTGTTCGCTTTAATTAGCATATTCTGAGTACTCTGTTTACTCGTCGTGTTCAGTACATTCTGACGTCCTCATCCTGATGGGCAAGCAATGGTGATGAATGTGACGTAAGTGTATGCACTGAGTCTTGTGGAGAAGGAGTGACTATACAAGTAGTTGATGAAGGGATCGGCTAGACGCTGCTGGAGTCTTCGTGTTGCCAAAGTATACAATACATTATGTTGTTGACCTACGCATATATCAGTCCGACTATAAGGCTAAAATAATTGTACCAGTCCAGTTACTTCCAAGAACAAATTATATAGAATGGAAAGTCACGATTTATTTACCAAGCTTAATGTTGCAGTTCAGACTGAAATTGGCGATGCTGCTGAGAAAATATAGCAATTACAATCTGTACACTGCATGAACAGGGCTAGTGCATTCCTGTGGGGGCATAACCAACATGCATTCCAGTTAGAAATCAAATATTAATTCCCTCCGTCGATTATGGTCACGAGGGTACGGCAAAAACAAACTCCAAACGAATTGTTGCGTTAATAGTTTAATGTGCTGATTTGAAATCTGACAAGACATGATATATCACATGAGCAATGTTTGTCTGACGTGAGGATATGTCCACGGAAAGCGACTCGGTGGGAAAGCAGCTACAGTTCAACAACGTCATCCCCGGATACTACGGACATGAGGGGCACAGGGGAGGGACAGGGGTGGGGGCAGGGGGTGGCAGGGAGAAGACCATTGGGAAATACATCATGTTTGTTCTTTGTTCTTTTGGAGCAGCAAGGCGTCATAAATATGGACAGTTGTTAAGAGTACGCATATTAATATTGCATGATCTACCAGCAATTCAAGATTGTGCGACTATTTGCCTTGCTGGAATGCATTGTGATGCAACCGAAGTACCATTGATTTGTCTGTGCACATAATGTTTGTATAGAATATGTAAATGTTTGCATCTGTTTTCTAGAGTAGGAAGCAAAACTAATTAGGGAGGTAATTTAATATAGTGGTATACCGGTTTATTGATATAGTATTATACAGATATAATCAAGAAGCATGGCTCGTGCAATGTGCTGCATCAATATACATAATAATAGCGTAACACGTTATACTACATCGCATGTTGGTTTATATTATCAGCATGCTTATATTAATTACATTTTGGCGAAGTTAGTTTTAATTATTGTATAATACCAACTGTTTTCAATGGGAAACAATATGGCACTGCTGTGTAAAACAACTCGTGTAAATACCGGTAATAGTCATATACGCAAATCTGGCAGCTACAGTGTTGATAATTTGCCGAATAATAAAAAACGGGACAGAAACCAAGCAGTTCGAGCTAATGTAGCATGTCACGTGTCGTGCTTGTGCATAGTATCGTTAGCCAGTGTACGTTTCTTTTCCTGATTAAAATTCAGAATGGTTACGTTATTTGCGTGATATGACACTCTGAACCGCTTTTCCTAAATATAGGTGTGTTGTCAGGATTGGGACATCGGACTATCCGTTTGCTGATGCTGCTATTATAGGCGGGTTGGGCGAGACGTAATTGGTGTAGCAGGTATGATGTTTTATTACTGAGGTACTACGACATGGATTGCTGGATTCCATCCCTTCATTGTAGAACTGGCGGCGGGGGTGGGGGGGGGGTGTGACGTTGCTGTCTGGGGTGGTTCTATTCGCGCGCTTATGCCCAGGTTAGTCCCGTACCGGGGGCCATCGCTACCAGACGACCTGGGGCAAATACACACACAGACTGACAAACGGACAGCTGCGCTACTTACGATATAGGGTTTCATATATACAAAAATACTTAGATCCTGGAACAAAATTTCCTATATCACCTGTTGTTGAATCCTATGTAGTTACTTATCTGCATGATAGATATTCAAATCATACTGAAACATATAGCATATACATGTGTGTGTGTGTGTGTGTGTGTGTGTGTGTGTGTGTGTGTGTGTGTGTGTGTATATATATATATATATATATATATATATATGTACGAGCATTATATAGTCAAAGCATATATGATCACACTCGTATGCAGGAATGTCTTCATATGGTGCCCTTATGATCTGAGGTGCAATTTCCACAGTGGAAAGATGTCAGATTAGTTCAGGCCGAGTTGTCCCAGTTACGAGCAGATCACTGTTAGTTGTCTGTATGTTTTATGTACACCGTTCAGAAGCAGTGACCTAGGCGCCCCACCAATAAAACACTTCCAGCATCCTTGCGTCCTGACAGATGGATGATTCTCACAATAAAGCAGATCAATAAGGTACACAATGACGCAGTCCACTACTCCGTCAGATCAGTCAGTATTCAAAAGTTACGACCCACAGGCAGCGCTAGCCTCTGACAGGGGGTTATCATAGGAAGAACCTAGTATCAATAATTGATCACGTTGTGCTTTTCAGTCCTTATTCCAAGTTTCATGATTTCCATGACGCGTGCTGACTTTCAATATATTATAAAAATATATCATCCACAATCAATGTCATCATACGGTACGCACAGCGTCCAGACCGTCGATACAGAGTGGGAGAGTGTGCAGGAATCGCTGGATGTTAGGGTGTCTCCCAAAAGTTCATTACCTCTTCTTAGAATAGCGTCCAAATAGGATTTTCCGGAATGCATTGCGGAATTCCGGGCTGAATATTGTATATATGACAGGGTTGAGGAGGCTGTTGAGGTATCCCAGCCACAGCACGGTGCTGATCACTGGCGGTGGGACTTTGTAGACCTCAGGAAGGAAGGGGTTGATCAACGCAACAATGAAGAACGGAAGCCAGCAAATAATGAATGCGCCAGTAATTATTGCGAGAGTCCTTGCAGCTTTTCTCTCGCGTTTCAGTTCCAACTTTTCTTTCCTTGCACTTGCCAGTTTGGCATAATCCACCGAACTAGTTTCTAGCATTGCAGTATTAGGGTCATCCTGGATGGCTTGGTTGCCATTTTCCACAGGATCCTGCTCAGAACTGTCCCGTTCTTTCTTACCGTTGTTCTCAGGAGAACACACATTGCAGTTAGACACAACGCTATATTCTGATTTTGGAGACACGGTGGTAGAAATGTTATCGCTTTTCAGTTTCTTTTTCTTTTTGTTCTTTTTACCGAATTTATCTCTTCTAATTCTCGCCCGAGCCACTTGATAAATCCGAATGTAGATAATGGTCATCACTATCATTGGAAGGTAGAAGGCACCGACCGTGGAGAATATCGTATAGCCGTAGTCCTGACTGATCATGCACATGCCAGTAATGTCGGCGCTATTGTTCGGGTCTCGCCAGCCAAATAGCGGAGGGATGGATATTATCATCGCCACTATCCACACACCCGCTATCATCATCATGATGCGTTTGGCACTGCGATTCCGGATGTATTCAATGCTGGTCACTGCCCAATACCTGTCCATAGCGATGGCAACAAGGTGCAAAATAGACCCCGTACAACACAGGACGTCAAACGATATATGTATGTCGCAGATCTCTCCGCGAAGGAACCATACCGTGCTGATCTCTTTGACCACACTGATGGGTAGAACCAGAACCGCCACCATAAGGTCCGCCACTGCCAGAGAGAGAATCAGATAGTTGGCTACGTTATGCAGGTTCCGCTCTAGCAATACTGCGGCGATGACGAACACGTTTCCTATGATTGTGGCCAGGATGATAAGGCCCAGTACAACAGTAGTCACTATAAGATGTTCAAAACTCTGGATTTCAATGGTGAACGGTCCATGGACACTATTGTTGGTGTCCATCCCCGCCGTTATTAACAGTCCTTCCGTACGGTTTACCACGGTCGTGTCCATCACTGTGATATTGTCCATTGTGATGTGTATGTTTTTCATGCAAAATGCATCTGTCTACAAGAAAGTCACACCGATGTACATGGTCTATCAACAATTATTTGCATATGAATCGAAGCAAGTTTTAGACACAAATACAACGATGGGTAATTGATGACAATACTGCCACGGAGTCCAGTGTTCAAACACAAAGTTTGTTCAACCCATGGGATGAGAAGGTCCGATATCTCGATGAGCTCAGGACGTCGCCTTCAAGTTGTGGGATGCTTGGCGACTCAAATACCCATGTAGTCCGGAGTCCAATTAGCGTACTTCAGACACGCTGCGGTCTCGTACAGTTACACAGCCTGCAAAAACAATAATGAATCATTATATGACGTGTTGATCAAACAACTATATTTACATAGTGGTCCGTATCGGCGTACATACTGGTAATTGTAGCGAAATTGTTCTGCGACAAGAGAAAACATGAATATCGTGGGAACATATGCATGTACAGGTTCATTCTGGAATCAAAACAACATTATATTACTACAAATCCGTTCATTAACGAGCACGATGAAATGTATCAATTACAGGTATCTACGGAGAGAATTCATGCCTATTGCATTAGTTACATTATTAATAAATGTTTATATTTGTGGTTAGGTATTATTGAACGGTATACAATGTAAAACGTGTATTATTCGCGTGTCTCTAATTTTCACGAAATTCACTATTTGTATTTGATCGTGAATTTAAGAAACACGCGAATAA
>JAUTBT010063817.1:0-14446 GCA_032361225.1 Lepetodrilus schrolli
TTTTATATATATAGATATATTTAAAATTAATTTTTAATTTGTTTTTGGATTTTGTTGTTGTTGTGTTTTAATTCATTCATTCATTCATTCATTCATTCATTCATTCATTCATTCATTCATTCATTCATTCATTCTATTTTTATTTTTTTATATTTTTTTAAAGGAGATTTTGTTATTTTTGTGTGTGTTTTTTGTGTGTGGATTGTGAGGTAGCAAAGGTGGTGACGATGACCGTACCAAGATGTCAAAATCACACATTGTCAAGTTACATGATCAAGTTTTGAATGACTTTATAAACAAGTTTGAATTAACCATTCCTTGATTATTTTTAAGTCGTATTTCTTTTGAATCCAAGGGAATGTTTATTTGTAAGTAAGTTTGAAAAGGGTGTCAAGCGGTCGAGCCTTTGTACTCATAATATTGGATGTATTTATTGGCATGCCCTGTGTAGCCTAAACAGATGGTAAACACATTGTAAACTAGTTATTTTCATGTCAGAGTTGATAGTGTAATAAATAAAATACTAACCTTGCTTTCGTGTGATACTGTTTTTATGAAACTCATGAATAGTTTTGGTATCTGACTAACGGTAGCTTTTACTCATCAGATACCAAAACATTCACTCATTTCATAAAAATTGTACCACAGAGAAGCTCGTTTAATATTCTCTATGTATTTATTTCCATAAGTTTAACATAACTTTTTAGAAATGTCAATTAAAGATCACCAACTACATTCCATATATTATAGTTTCCATAGTGATCTGAGTGCAGTGTATTTGACATTTTACTCTGAAGAGATATTTGGTATATTCTGATGACATTTATTCATTATGTATGTTTTCAGTCTGTAGTATTGTAATCTTAATAACGTCTGTTGGATGTTCATTATCTGATAAGACTTCAGAACATAGAACTATATAGAACATATAGAATTAAATGGATTGATGATCAGCAATGATTATCAATGGAAGGGAAAATGTTGCAAAAAGGGAAAATGTTGGGAAATGTTGAAAAAAGGGAAAATGTTTAAAAAAAGGGAAAATGTTGCAAAAATTCATATTTAACTGGTATTTTGCTCTTTAATGACAATATAACTATGTGTCATTTCATACATGTACTTATTAATAGATTGAACTTTCATCGTGAACTCTGAAGCCTTTCCTCCTCATCCACTCCAAATAAATAAAAAATAAATAGTAAATAAATAAATAGTAAATAATAATGTATAATGTATAAAATATTTTATTGGTTTCCTTAGAGGAAATAATAATGGCACTATTCACAGTGAAAACTATGCTTATCCATCAATTCATATTAACCATCAAAATGAATTGTATATAAATACAGTAGTTGATCCTGATCAGTGAGATCAGTAGAGCTCTAGGAGATACAAATCAAACTGAGAAATATGACACTATGGTTGTTCTGTAGCCATCATGTAGACTCACTCACTCGGACACAAGAGAGTACCATACTGTAGCAACATCTGGCATTGCATAGCTGCTATACTATGTTAGTATAGAGTTCAGTATAACCATATGGCTTCAGTGAGCTAATGGCCAGACCATCTTTATACTGGACAGGTGTCATTGAATGATGCTCACAGATTATGACATTCCTGCAGACTGTCTTGCTGGCTTTGAGGACTACCTGTAGGGTTCTATGCTCACAGTGGTCATTACAGATTAGGTCAAGGCCAGGTGCATGTGGTTGCGGTTCCAATTGGCATCCAGCATTTGCACTTTGGTTCATGTGATGTGTAGTGGTCATTTGTGGTGTTCCTTTCCTTTGGAGGCAGTGGGGTTGAATTTGAGAGGTTCTGGTTTCATTGAGGTTTTGTCTTGGAGGGCCGGTGGATGAAGAAGACTTCTTTGTTGTTGGTGATGGTTGTGGTGGAAGTTGTCTGTAACTGATTCCATTGAGGTTTTGTCTTGGAGGGCCGGTGGATGAAGACTTCTTTCTTGTTGGTGGTGGTGGTGGTGGTGGAAGTTGTCTGTGATTCCATTGAGGCTTTGTATTGGAGGGTTGGTGGATGAAGACTTCTTTGTCGGTGGTGCTGGTGGATGTTGTCTGTGTCCCTGTGGTGCTGACAGATAGACTGAACCACAACATTAGTGGATGTCTGTCTTGTTGCAGTGCTGACAGATAACTGCAACACATGTTGATTTCTGTCTTCATGTTATGCTAGACAGATATATAGACATAGAAACAATACCGCAATACTTTTCATTTCTGCCTTTCTGTTGTGCTACGGTTTTATAGACAGATATACAGAAGAACAACACTTGTGGATTTATGTCTTCCTGTTCACTTGACAGATATATAGATACAGAAAGAAGAACAAATGTTGAAGTGTTGGTCTCCCTGTTGACATATACAAGCACAACACTTGAGGAACAACCAAGGACATGATGGAAGTGATAACATTTTGACCATTGCATGGATCGGATTATCTATATTGTAATTCTAAACTGACAAGTTTTCAATGAAAGATTTCATTGTTGAGATGAGAGCAAATTGAGGAATATTTAACTGGATCTGTCAACAACTTTTATTATCTTGATTGACACAATGTCGAGTATGGAATCATTTAGTGAAGATGGAGATTATGAAAATCGTGATTACTTCAGAACAGTAAGTAATGTTTCTACATGTTTGCAGTTAATTTATATTTATATTTATTGGGGGTGAATATCCTGGTAAAGATAACATATACATGGTAATACAGAAATTTAATATGATTAAACTTGATTGCTTTATCCTTATATACATTTTATACACATAATGTAATACTGTTATTATATGGTCAGCATGCTGATATTTAATATCCTACATATCAATATATTTAATATCCTACATATTAATATATTTAATCACATCTGTCAATATTGATTATTTACATAAAAAACTTGACGGTTGAATTTAATCATAGATTTCCATACATGTCCTATTTTGCCATGATCTGTGTCACATATAGTGTTGTGACTGATGCATTTGTACTAATTAATAATAATATGTATGTTTATGTTTCATCAAATCCATGCTCAAAAGCTTGCTGTTAGCGCTATACTATTACCCCAGTCAATGGATCAATGTGTACTCATTTCAACTTCTCAACTCCTAACTGCTATTCAATGCACTAGAAGGTTAACATTCACAATTTCATCTCATCCTACCAGGTACCCATTCACAGCTGAATCGATCATGATGATACTTTAAACTAACAAAGATACATTTTACGTATTTATAAGAAGGAAAGAACTTGACACATTGCAATGTTAATATTCTTGCAGTATTAGCATTGCAAACTTGCAACCTTTTAAAAATATATTTTGATGTAGTGTCTTGAGCATTGTTTAAATGATGGGTTAGGCACATTTTGAATATACTTATTATTATTTTTATATAACAAGGTAAATGTCTCTTGATTGAAACAATTTACCAAATAAGTTCTGACCCCTGCACATTACGCAACGCATTACGTATATATTACTTAGTGTTCAATACTCATAACTCTTGAGATAAAAGGCTTCCTTAAAACGTGATCATTGATCATTTATTGATCATTTATTTGCCAGACATACATGCATCTCCACTGCTGCACATGTCAACATGTTCTTGAACATGAATCTCAAATAATGTTCTCCATTGCTACACGTATGAACTCATCTTAGCCATGTGTTTTTACATGCTTCCATTGTCACCTGTTTCAGGACAAGAATTAAATTGCTAGCTACTGCAGATTCATTTTCTGTTGTACATAAATCAATACATAAAATAATGACTGAATGCTGGAAATTCTTGCCGCAATATTCCTGTTGTGTCTGGAAATGTAAAGGGACAGCTTACTTCATAATACGACCTTGCCCAAGGTTAATGTCATTGATTGCCAAATGTGCATGCGGATATAGTGACAGTTTAGAAAGGTTACAAATCAAATGTCACAATATCATAATATGGAAGCGCAGACGACTTAAAATTGGAAATTACATACATGCTAGCCATCAAATATGTTATTGAATGATTTTGCAATGATATGTTGTAGTTGACAGAATTGTTTTAGTCAATTATTGAGCTAGAATAACTTGAATATTGTTTGTGACATTTTTATATTGCAGATATGGAAAGTCATTGATATATTTAAACCAAAAAAATAGTTAGATATTGAAAACATGTATTCCCCCATATAATAATAATAATAATAATAATAATAATAATAATAATAATAATAATAATAATAATAATAATAATAATAATAATAATTTAAAAATAATAATAATAATAATAATAAATAATTATAAAATTCAAACATAAGTAAAGTCATAATAATAATAATAATAATAATAATAAATAATTATAAAATTAAAACATAAATAAAGTCATAATAATAATAATAATAATAATAATAATAATAATAATAATAATAACAACAATAATTAATAAGGAATGTCAGACGTATTTGAAATAAGAATGTTCGTTATTCTGGTAAAAACCTCAGGAGAAATTAAGTAGCTAAATTGAAATGTTGACACTCGGAGGAAGCGAAGGTCAATCAGATTGTTCCGATAAAAATTAAATTTCCGTGCTGGTAACTTTCTTATTACACATTGAAATCCTTTGCGATCTGACCAGCTCTGGTATGATCAATATTGGAACCTATGTCCTTTTGTTGTCTAGTGACAGCAGCTGATTGAATTGATGTGATTAGTTTTACTAGTTGGGTGGCATCATTTTAATTGGAACATATTGAAGTCCTTCTGGGCCTGTGGTACCTGGGGGCATGGCCATACCAGTAACACTGTCATACCAGTGACACTGTCATACCACTGTCATACCAGCATTACTGTCATACCAGCATCACTGCTACCTACTTGTAACATCTCTGATATCAAGATTATGTACATGTGGTATTTTCACATTGTTTGCCTCACAAAGTCACATGAGCAGAGCCATTAGTGGGCTAATTACAAATCCACATATAAAATTTGAGCTTCAGCATGTAATAGTACTCAAATGTTTTGTAATCTTGACAAGCCCACAAGTCGATCTCCTCATTTGTTGGCCTTGCATGGAATACAATGTGAAAACACTGAATATGTAGATCGATGTGTCTTGTCTCAACCAGCAGAGTAACCGTCTTTAGCTAAGTTGGTAGAGTGTTGGACTCTAATCCTGACAAGTTGGGTTCGAATCCCAGGATCGACATTGTCCTGTTAAAGATGACATCCAAAATGCATTTGAGTTGTTCCTGGGAGGCTTCTCACTGAAATTGTCCCACAGAGAATTACTAAGTCCCCAAATGACGTGGAAGTAATTGAAGGGGAGAACTTAGCCATGTGTACTCTTTAAAGTGTTCCTACTGGTCTCAGCTGACGGCAGAGTGTTAAACACATGTGCAGAAAAGTCGAGATAGATGTGGTCCTGTTAACCCTCTCCCTATTTCGTCAGGCACAGCCCTTCAGGGCATCTCCGGTTGACACCAGCATGGAGAAGGTTAAATATGTAATGGCATATAATAAGACTAATGTATTTTAGTTGATTTCCATTTTTTCCCCCAGAATCGAGCCAACTGCAGCTGGTCAATTTAATCTCTTTCAATATTGCAGATTCTTGACAATCTGAGAAACCTTGCAGTACCATTGTCAATTATTTAGTACGTTATTAACGATGACGATATCCTGTATCTAGAGCAACATAGGATATCTTTTAGCAGGAACTACGTTAATACATTAATGCACGCCCTGAGATTGAACCAATGTTTTTTGTGACCATACTGGGTAATACTGTATTTCAATAAATTAATGCTGTTGTGGCAGCGTTACACCTGCCAATGAAATCTTTCAGAGTTACTTATGGAATTATGAAGATGACAATTTTTCTTCTATTATTATTATTATTACTCTTGTTAATATCATCAGATTATTTACTTTAAACAAGGAACATGACAATCTATTTCAATTATTATTATTAGTAGTATTTACTAATAAAAAAGGATGCTGATAATTTGTTTCAATTATCACTGATATTGTTATTATTATTATTATTATTATTTACTCATAAAAATGAACATTTGACCAAAATAACAATTTGTTTCAATTATTATAATTATTATTATTATTATTATCATAATTATTAGTTGTTGTTATTGTTATAATAATGATAATAATGATAATAATAATATTAATGATAATAATAATAATTAACACAAATATTATTATTTTTATTATTGTTATTTCCTTATGAAAAAGAACATGATGATTGTTGTACAGGAGTCTTACCTTTGTTGTACAGGAGTCTGACCTTTGTCTGATCTCTGTGTTTCAGGAGGACATGGTCTGTCTCAGCTGCATCGCTCCATCCAAAGACAGCAGCTGCACCGACCGCGTCTGTCTGGCCGCCGAGGGATTCGGGAACCGCATGTGCTTCCTGGAGAACGTATCTAGCAGAGTAAGTCGCGTCCACATCCACGCTCTCATCCGCATCCTGAGTCATGTTGCTGCAGAACGACCGTGTCTTGAATTACAACTTCATAGTTTCTATATATCGCCGAGTGAATGTGGTAATAAACCATTGCATGAAACAGTTGTAGTTGTAGTTGTAGAGATACCCTGAAATACTGTATGGAATTGTAGTGCTGTGATTGAGGGAATGGTTCAGAGTTATCTACTTTCTTGTTGATTGGTATCCGAAATCAAAGCGATGGCAGCAGGCAATGTATATACGTCAAGGGGTGTGTGATAGCGCAATGGCCCAGGTTCAAATTCCATACTGGGTGCCTGGCATCAATGTTTGTAAAATTTACTTTTCTGACATGTCTGTAGCATGACAATGCATTTGGTTTGTCAGTATCAGGCATTGCTCACAGGTTTATTTCAACATTCAGCGCTACAGATGTTGCAGGTTTCCTCCTGCCCTAAACTGACAAGCTGTGATCTAAGTGAAAGAATCTTGAAAATAGATCTAAACCCCAATTAAGAAAACAATGAAAAAGAGCATATATTAGAACATTATTACTATTATTATTTTATTTTTATTATTGTTATGGTTATTATTATTATTATTACTGTTGTTGTTATTATTAGTAGTATTGTTGTTATTATTATTATTATTATTATTATTACTGTTATTATTATTATTATTAATATTATTATTATTATTGAACGAGGTAGTACCATAGTTGTAGTAAAACACTATGAGAGCAACCATAATGAGTTATGATTATTGTAAATCAAGCTACTATTGCTTTGTGGACTGAAACCCTGTTTTGTATACTCACAACCAATATAGTTTACAGACCAGATGGCACAGTTAATTGGTTGGATGTAGTGAATGGACCAGTTTTCTGAAATATGGCCGGCGATATTGCTATGATTAATTGATTGGAGTACTATACTCTATGCTTCCTTCTGACAGCTGATAATTGTAATAATTAACACATACAGTATAACAATTATCTGTGATTATTAGAAAACAGCCCCAATACCATACTATAATTAATAATTGATTATGGTATTCTACTCTAGATTTGCTAGCAACGGCATTCATAATTGTAATAATGAACACATATAAGATATTACAATTAACAGTTGATATTATTACTTACCACAAACCATGATATATTAAGTGAAAAACGCTTGAAAGCGGCTCAAAATTACTCTTTTAAATATTATTATTATTAGTTATTAATAATATTATTATTATTATTATTATTATTATTAAAATGTGTATGACTTATTATTATTGCATATATAATAAACTAATCACTAAAATAGTATAGAAATCATATTCAGATAAATTCATAATAGCATTTCTTCAAAATGTATTACTTTTATATCCAAACTTCAATTTACATTTTATCATGTGTTCAGCTATTTATTGGACAGCCTCTTCTCCACACTAAATTGATTTTTGGAGTCCCATGGTTGTAATACATTGCTGGTCGTAAAAGCCTTGATAGTCAGTAATTATGTGGGGAATTCACACATGATCTTGCTGTAGGGAATTAACATGTGGTCTTTCTATTCTCGTGGATAGCTCATTGGTGCATCTGCGTTCTATTGTACTAGTGCAACCTTTGACTCAGTAACTAACTGAATCCTACTTGGCAAAGAATAGTAAAAAGGAAAATCACCATGTATTTCTTAATTATTTATTTGTTTTTACACATGAATAGATAGATACATAGTAATGTGATGCAATTTCAGTGAAATCTATTGTTTTGATGTAAATGTATAATTAATTATTACTGGTTTTCATTTACATGACAGTTGTATGCCAAGTAAAAAATATATGTACTTTGTAACATTTTATATATTTTTATAAATATAATTTTGTGTAATTATGTTTAATTTAATTTAATAATATTGATCGTCTATCCAACAAAATGATTTTTCTTAAATACAAGTTTGTTTAATGTATTATAATATTCATTGTTTTTCCACCAAAATATTTTAATTTAATTTAACTTTTATTTAATCTCTGCCCACCCCCTCACTATCTGTAGGATGTTCCTCCTGATATTATTATAATAATAATAATAATAATAATTCTATTCTTAAATTCTACAGGATGTTCCACCTGACATCTCTGTGACAGTGTTTGTACTGGAGCAAGCCCTGTCTGTCCGTGCTCTACAGGAGATGGTTGCCTCCACATCAACAGAATCCACAGTAAGTAGTTGAGACCTGTCCCTGATGCGTCTTAAACCTATTTTAATGCACATGAAGGCATAAAGATGGGTGCCAAAGCTTGTATGAGTATCGCTTGCAGATTTATCACCACAAAAAAATCAGAACTCGGCAGAGTTTAAAACTCAATTTATAAGTGAGATTTTCCCCCCATGAGAAATGCACATTTTTGTGACAAGTTTGTTTTGAGAAAGCGGGCACATCACCATGCATATTAACCGACACCCCCACCTATACAATGTGTAGACAGGTGCAAAGATTACGAAATGTTCTTAACTCAATATTTTGTTCACAAATCCTTATATTAAATTTTAGCGTGAGCATGAAATCGTACTAAAAAAGTTTCATAATCTCAGGGCCAGATCACCATTTATAGATGTATATACCATATATAGACAAGTTTATTAATACCAGAAGTGTTCCTTTCATCACAGGTCGTCCAGTCTGGTCACAGAACCCTGCTGTATGGTCATGCCGTACTCCTCCGACATCTCCATGGCAACATGGTGAGTATTCACATCTCTATGGCAACAGGGTCAAGTATCCATGCTTAGTGATGTCTCCATGGCAATATGATGAGCATCCATAGCAACATGCAATGTCGTGGAGTGTCATGAATATAGCTATTTTGATGAATGCTGACCTGTAAACATGTAATGTCGTCTGGGCAAGTGATTTAGTTTAGAAAATTTACCTTGTTCCACCAGCAGGAAATGGGTACCTGGTAGGATAATATGCTAATGCAAATACTAACTTTTGAACATTGGAACTGGCAGCTTGTGTTGTATACTCCTCATAGCAATGAAAAGGTCCAGTTAGTGCACATTGATCTATGAACCTGGGCAGTAATATTTGAATTCTGTTTTCAGTACCTGTCCTGTCTTTCAACAAGCTCTTCCAATGACAAACTGGCCTTTGATGTCGGCCTGCAAGAATCGGCCGAAGGTGAGATGCCAACACACACAGCTCCACACATACTTTGCCTAATTTCTAAAATATTGATCAGCATTGCTGACATTTTACATATAAAAACCATAGGCCAACCTCCCGATTTTTATATGTAATATGATGTCAGCATTGCTGATCAACATTTTGGAAATCAGGTAAATTTCATTATTAATTTTGTTAATATTAAAATTATTCTTCTTCTTAATTGTCATGTTTTATTATTGAATTGTTTTATGATAATGTTGGTTTTATTTATTTGTTGTCATTGTAATAGTCAGTTATGTATTTTTATTCATTATTTTTATAAAATCATTTTATTATTATTATTATGATTATTATTATTATTATTATTTTTTAAAATTATTATTATTATTTAAAAAAAAAAAAATATTATTATAATTTTAATTATTATTAATATTATTATTAAAATTATTATTATTATTATTATTTTTTAAATATTTTTTCTAGTGTTAGTATATTGATATTACACATATTATACGATATGGAACAAGTAATAGACAAACGAAGATTTACAAAAGAGAAACAATACAATATGTCTAGCATCATGCATGTATCTGTGTTTGTCATTGAAGGAGAGTCATGCTGGTGGACCATACACCCAGCATCAAAGCAGAGGTCAGAGGGCGAGAAAGTCCGGGTGGGTGATGATCTCATTCTGGTCAGCGTGTCCTCGGAGAGATACCTGGTGAGTCAGCAGAGGTCAAGAATTAAGCATCTCAGAATATCAGCGGCCATGATGGTCTTGTTTAACAGATATAGAAATTAGTGAGTGATTTGTGGTTTTACATCACAGCAGGAATCGTTCATCCATGCATGATGATACAAAGTGGTGTAGAAAACGAGTGTGTGTAAATCTGTCTTATTTGGTCTATGGTATTGATCATAATCTATGAGCTTCTCCGTAGACAGAGATTTTACATACAGATGAAAATAGTGCACAGACCTTATGTGTTGGACAGACAGGCAGTGAGTTAATTGGACAGACAGGCAGATCGACTGACAGGCTGACAGACAGACAGAGGCAGGTGCATAGATGGATGGATGGACAGACTGACTGACTGACAGTCCTGATGGAAGTCAGACAGACAGATGTCATGCACACAGACAGATGGGCAGAAATACAGACAGTCCTGATTTGTCAGGCATATATATAGATGTACATACATTCAGACAGACATACAGGCAGGAAGACAGGCAGTCCTGATGGAGGTCAGGCAGACAGTAGACAGTCAGGCAGGAGGCCAGACATACATTCAGACAGACAGACAGGCAGTCCTTATGGAGGTCAGGCAGACAGTAGACAGTCACGCAGGAGGCCAGACATACATGCAGACAGACAGGCAGACAGGCAGGAAGACAGGCAGTCCTGATGGAGGTCAGACAGACAGTAGACAGTCAGGCAAGAGGCCAGACATACATGCAGACAGACAGTAATGACAAGTTGTTGTGTGTTCTCAGCACATAGGCAGTGGTTCCGCGGTGATAGCATCCTTCCAGCAGACATTGTGGACAGTGGTGCCAATGTGTTCCGGCGCTGTCAGGATCAAGGCACTGGGTGAGTGGACGTCAGAGAGCATTGAGGCCTTGTAGAGTCAGGCACAGCTTTTAAAGCTCACAATTCACAGAGCAAAGTACAGGCATGCACGTCCGTGCACACACACACAGAGACACAGAGACACACAGACACACACACACACAGCCAGGTGGGTTGGCAGATAGTCACAGACTAACACAGGTCGGTTGAATTTATCACACAGTCAAAATTTATGCTTGACTTTAATAATAAGACTTGTTGTTTTTCACGGATGTGTAGGGCTGCGTGTGATATAAGAAGCTCCTACAGGTCTTGACAGAGGAGTTACTCCTTTGGCTCAGTCGGTAGAGCATTGAATTTGCAATACAGCAACTGGTTCCAATCAGCACAGTTCTTGGTCACAATAGCACCCAACGTGGGATAGGAATTCTCAGTACGATAATGAGGTCAGAAAGATGAGCCTACCAGGAATAACTCGGAATACACGTTGGGCGCCATTGTAGCCGAGGACTGTGCGGATCCTGGGATTTCAGTCTGAGTTGCTGGATTATGGGTCCAACACTGTACTGACTGAGTCAAATAGGGTAACCCTGTCTGGTCAAGACTAGTGAGAGCATCTTATGTCACACAACTACAGTTGCATATTACCAGTATGCTTGATTGTGATAATAAAACATACTCTGTTTCCGGGATGCAGCTAATCTGTTCGGAGGAGACGTGGTCAGGCTGTTTCACGGACATATGGACGAATGTCTCACAATTCCTGAGGCTCGCAGCGAAAATGAATTCAAGTGAGTTTCACACATATCTTCGAATGGGGACAGTCAGAATTAACCTTCACACTCCTGAAGGCAACAAGAAATGGCTTGCGATTGTGTTCAGTCTTCATATTTATTCTGTGAAACACAATCTGAATTAACCTTCTTTGTGCTGATGGAAACCAGAAATGCCATGCCATTGCGATCACTCCAGATTGCAGAGAGGTTAATGGTATTCAGTGTATGAACTCGATGAATTGGACCTCCATGATAAAATCGTCAGAATAGGAAATCGCATGGATTACTATAAAAATGCTAAATTGTTAATATACAGCTATACCACCCCCAAGTTATGAGCATTTGGGAACATATTATCAAACTAGGTGGACTTGCTTATCATTAACATGTTCACGGTGAACAATACTACCACCTAATTCATAACTGCTGAGATTAATAAATGGATGTCAGCAATTAGTTAAATCAACAAGACTATTGGAAAGGAAATATGTGAATGTACCTGGATTGTTGGAGCAATGTACTGTGTAATTTCCATTTGGATTACAGTGTTATCTGTCCTGGGTGTTGTTTCTCAAAACTCTCAGACCCACTACAACACTATAGCACTCTCGTAACCATCTCGTATCCATAGTGACCAGGCGCTTACAGGGGTACTGTGGTCTCATAGTAGATATCAGAGCTCTGAGAAACGATACACCACAAAACAAGAAGTCGAACAATTATGAATATTGGTTATAATCAATGTGTAGAGTGATGCTTGGATTTCTGGCAAAATAATTATCACAGGATTTACTGTACTGATGTTGCATAGCGGTAAACTATTGCTAGTGGCATTAAGCACTAATTTCATTCATTCATTCATTCATTCATCCATTCAGTATTGATATTGAATGTGAGTGAATGCAATCTCAATTGATATGTGTGTTAAAGGCATATTTCATGGTCAAACATTTTACCTGAAAGTATGTACATTTGATTTATCTACACAAGTACAAGTATATTTGGCAACAAGCTACATGTTCTGCATGTCACACTGGTTTTTCAATAGTTTAATATCTTAGTTATTTTTACCTTGTGATTTTTAATACATGGATATGTAAAAAAAAATGTTAAATACTGAAAACCATTTATACAGAAAATGTAGTTTGTTGCCCAATATACTTGTGTAGACAAATCAAATGTACATACTTTTAGGTAAAATATACTAGACCATGAAATGTCTCAACAAACTGTGATTGTATGCGGTTAATACCTGCATTTATATTTTATTTACATCTGTATGTATATTTATTGTAGGCCTTTATTTATATGGTATCTATATCTGTCTTTATATATTATTTTTTACCTAAATATTGTATTTGTTTTCAATTCCAGCTCTGTAATGTATGAGACTGGTGCAGTGTGCAGCCATGCAAGGTCGCTGTGGAGAATTGAACATATCAGAACCAAGTAAGATTTTTTTTTATTTTTTATTTTTTTAAATTTAAATTATTATTTTTAATTTTTAATTTTTGTTTGAATTGGGGTTTAGGGCAGCTTACACGATTCTCTCACTTATCCCACATCTTGTTAAAAATAATATCAAAATCAAAATTAAGATATGAAAACAAAATTTAAAATTAACATTAATTATAAAAAATAAAATAGTAAACTTTAAAACCAAAGTCTGATTCTAATTCTCATTCTAATGAGCTAATTCTAATTCTACATCTAAATTCCTTTGTATTCCAGGTGGGCAGGTGGGTTCATGGGTTGGGGTCAAATGTGTCGGATACGCCATGTGACCTCTGGACGCTATCTATCCATTGTCCAAGACAACCAGCTCCAGACTGTCCACCGGTCTACAGCCACAGAGGCTGGTGTAGCATTCTTTGTTCGAGATTCCAAGGTAGGCACCACATTATTTGTCTGACAGTCCAAGGTATGCACCACATTCTTTGTCAGACACTCCAAAGTGGGCACCACAATATTTGTCTGACAGTACCAAGGTAGGCACCACATTCTTTGTAAGACAGTCCAAGGTGGGCACCACATTATTTGTCCTCATGGTATCACGAGGGACAATCAAGATCATGATACGGTTTCTCACGGTGTGTGTACTGACACGCCACTAATGACGACGGCTTGTCTACGATCATGCTACGTTGTTGCGATGATTTGTCACAACAAGGAGTCACAGTTATGCACAGTGACCGTCAGAAGACCACGGAAGCTTACGTGGCAGTTGTACATGGTGTCGTGGTGATGTTAGAGTTACACCATGGGGCGACTACAATATGCCAAAACCATAGTGACCCCACGGTTCGCCACGAGTGTTTTGAACATTTCCAAACAGTCATAGCGATCTACGGATCATCCAGGACCATCAAGGTCAAGATTCATCATGGTTCATCACGGTATAAATAATAATAATAATAATAATAATAAAGTATATTTGTATGGCGCTCACTCCATCCATTTAAGCATGCTCAGAGCGCT
>JAUTBT010063828.1:0-14445 GCA_032361225.1 Lepetodrilus schrolli
TGCGGGTTTCCTCCTGCCCTAAACTGACAAGTCGTGATACAAGTGAAAGAATCTTGAAAGCGACTTAAAACCCCAATCAAAAAAATCAAAAATATAAAAATGAGCAGTGTGTTCTGAGTTTCCTTCACCACTACCTGGGGAATATACAACTCAAGTTGCCTTTCAAGGCGTTAGAAGGCTATCGTTCACATGCTCATATCATCCTTCTGGGTACCCATTCTCGAACTAAGCCATATAATAAGGTGATACCAAATGTTGTTCAGTCAATGGGGCAGGAACGAATCCTAGATAGTCTCAGGTTCTCAGTCACCCATCCACGTATACGGATTTTAAATACTGTAAATCAGGAAATTAATGGGTCACTAATTTCATGCGACCTCAAGCATTTAGACATAAATGCGACAACAATTAAATGCGATCGACCAGGCCTCTATTCATATTTTTTCCCGGACGTACATTTCATTATTTCCCCCAATGCGTATGAATTAAATGCGACCATAAGCCAATCGCGTTGTTCGCATTAATATGTTGCTCGCATTAATTTCCTGATTTACAGTATTACTAAAAACATAATATTTCTGTCTCCGAATGTTATGCATGTCTACATACACAGCGTATATTAATTCATCTTCTATCAGCATATTTAACCCTACGTCAATTTATCTATGGCAAACACAGGCCAACAGTGTCTGGCGTTGCTACGTTGCAAGTACAATGATTATATCTGCACTACTCATATCCTTCCAAACAATGAGAACATGTCACCATAGAATGCATCTATAAAAACTACATTCTTCTAAGTCTTCATTCAACGTTGATAAAACTAGCTCCGTTCCACGAGGGCGTTGCTCTCTGTGACTTACAGCAGACGGTGAGAGTCTCTTAGCGAATTACAAGTGCCATATATGTACACACCTTGATTAATACTTCAAAACTTCCTCCAAAGGATTGAAATATCTAAGGAAATACCATCTCGATTGTATGACGAAATGGCATGTGTATTCCACTTCAACCTTCCTTTTGGCGTGTGTTCATATGTAAATATTCAAGAGCATTGGGTGAATACTGGCTAATTTACAAGAGTACAAGACAATAAACACATGTGTCTGATAACCGTACAATAGAAGTGAAGCATGTACCTCATGCAGAAACATAAGTCAAACCCTTTTCTATCATGCATTCTTACACTAATCAGTAACTTCTGTACACTAATTTAATTAGTGCATGCAATTACATCATAATGTATATGCCATATCATTTTCTATTGAAATAATTATGCAATGTATGTTCAAGGAAGTAATGGAATAATACGTATCTATATGTTAGTACACTCGGTGTCTATAATGTAATAATACGTATCTATATGTTAGTACACTCAGTGTCTATTAATGAAATAATACGTATCTATATGCTAGTACACTCAGTGTCTATTAATGTAATAATACGTATCTATATGTTAGTACACTCAGTGTCTATTAATGTACTGTACTCTCAATTGCAGATATGTGTAATTAGGGCAGCATTTGTGTGTTTACATGATTTGCTATAAGTGTGTTCTCATCTTGGACAACGCCCTAGATAGTATGTATTGGTTAATTGCCCCGACGTAAACATCACGGTGCTCAATACACATTCTAGTATTATGGCAGCATTAGTCCAAGAATAAATCCATGTTGATAATGTTGATCCATGTGCAATGTATATACAGGTATATGTTAAACTCAGTGTCTATTTATTTTGTATTGTTTGTTGAACAGTTGGAACTTGTTGTAGTATACGACTGGTATGTTTACAACTAAGTCTGTATATTGAAAAACTGTAATAATAATAATAATAATAATAATACTCATCATCATCACACAAAATATAATGGCAGTACTTCCATTCATTTCCGTAGTTTTTAGTAGCTTTTAGATTTCAGTAAAAAACGAATAGAAGGTCATATTCCCGAGCAGTTTCGGAGAGCACAAGTACATCTCTAATGACGATTCCAGGCAACCCAGCTTACGAAGGCACTGCAGTTTTGATAGAAGGAACCACCCATCGTCTATATATGCACCTTGTTATCAATGAGATGGCATTGTATGGGAGATACAGTATGCATGTACCTTGTTATCAATTAGATGGCATTGTAGGGCAGATACAGTATGCGCTCTCGTCATATTGCCTCCACTCACGTCGTGTTTGGAGATCATAAGCAGAGGCGGGAGACAATAGTCTCCACTGGGTCTGGTCTATCTCAGTCCAAATACAACAGAAAAGGCGCGAACAATTACGTGAAGTCACTGTTCCAATTACGTGAAGTCACTGTTCCAAGTCCAGATCGCACCCAGACTAGGTCATGTCGCACAACAGAATACATTCTGGAAATCATGGCGCGTTACCTAGACAGTGTAACCTGTTATTCCTATTAAATTGAAAACATCAACAGAATTAACTGTAGCCGTCTTACTGTGTGTATTAAATATTACTAGTTGTTGAGTATTAATTGAGAATATTAGAAAAGAACAATTATATAAAATATATCAAATTATCTAATTCGTTAATGTTTTGTTGTAATAATAATATTATTATATAATAGGGTGTACAAAGTGTAAGATATACTATAAAAAAAACTAACAGACAAATATTAGATTCTATTAACCTTCATCCTTTAGGGCATTTCCGGTTGCCTTCAGCATGGAGACGGTTAAAGGAGATGTTTGTATGGTTGGATCAAATAATATTTCGTCTGTGAGTATTCATATACGAGAGGAGCATATTTTTCTGTCGAATTCAAGTATGTGCAGCGCTGTATAAAATTTCCAGTAAATAACTTCCCCAACTGTCGACACTGGTCGAAAGCACAGCATTCGGTATCGTAGATAGTCTCTCCTCTTATCACCAGATCAATTGCCTGTCGTCACGATGCACGTTACGTTGCTATGAAGACTGTCGATAAGAACACAATGAACACAGATGTTAATGTACTCAATTCGAAGAATTAACCAAATACACTCGCAATCTTCTCCAATCTCTGATAGTGTGTGGGGTCCTTGCTTACTATAATAGCCATGTAACGGTATCGTTACAAGAAGTTTGCAGGACGTTTCTGGCAGCAGCACACAATACCAGCTTGCTGTTATTTGTAGTTTGAAGTTTCTGATTTCCATTGTTGTTTTTGTCATTGTTTCATGATCTTGTATTGGTTTTCTGATGCTGCAGATATAGTTTTGCTATGTTTTCAATATATCAAAATATAGGAAGATATTTAGGATATGATTTCTAGAATGATGACGTATATAAGAGAGGTTCCCTCTTACAATATTTAACGTGGTGGAATAACACCTATTGTGTCACCAAAATATTCATTTCAAGGAGATTTGCGTTTCCAAATTGTTTAACCCTAGATTTCTGAGACTCGGAGGGCAAAGTTACTAATGATCCTTTGTTCCTGTCATTTTCTGTATAATATATATTATAATGAGTTATTTTAACCATCTATTGCTGGTCTATAAGCATGTACAGTATATACGGTATAGCATAGCTGTGTGAAATCGCAATGTGAAATATGGTGCGCCGATCATGCCAAAAGACATGCCTCACGAAATGTGAATTCCAGTGCTCAGGTGTTCACCTTGATTGGGCAACGATTACCCACTGAACATGATATGTCGGCGCGTGCCTTCTAATTGCCACGTGATTAACGCCAAATAACAACTTCCCTTCTGAACACCTTGGTAAATACCCCTCGTCGTATCAGACCAATTGAGAACATGTAGACAAGACAACGTTTGACCTCACACTAGCGGTCTCCATAGAACGTGTGGCCCACTTCCTGTGTAAGTAAAATGTCAAGACTCTCCTCAATGTCCTACTGGGAGGGTCAGGGGTCATGTCCCTAGGTGTCCACCTGTTTACAATTAGTTAGGGTCGCCGCTAACCAATTTGTCTCGTGAATACCTTCAGTATGTCGCAGTGACCTGGGAGGTGATCTTTAGCATATACTCGTTCTGGGTGTAATTTGCTATTAACCAGCCCATTCATCCAGGCAGCTGAAAGAGCGAGCCATTTGATTATTATAAATCCTCTTTGAAAGGGTCGCATACTGAGAATTAGTGACATTTCCGTGTTACAATATGCTGTACTAGTATATGTATTTCCACCCAGGTTATCTATTTGGGTTATGTGCAAGTTAGTTTTAAATTACATTAAGTAAAATGCCATGCGTGTGGCTATTGTACAATGGTAATGCACAGTTTTAGATTTATAGTTTCTAGCACGTGTGCTAAAAACTAAAAGTTACCCATTAAAATGTCCCGTACAGCATTCTTATTTTTCGTATTATTATTATTATTATTCCTTGTTTCTTCTTCTTCTTCTTCTTCTTCTTCTTCTTTTCTTCTTGTTCTTATTCTTACTTTTCTTCCTCTTCTTATATCCCCTTGTGGACAAATATCCAGCTGAGTATAAAGCTGATCAAAAACATACGCAGCTGCCTTGGAATTGCGAGTTTATCCTTCTGTAATGCATTCTGGATGGAAGGTTACGACATACCGCATTCTGTTGCTAGCTGATCCTCTGGGGAGGTACGTACATACGATACGATCCCACGGCTTATTTTTACTTCACACTTTTGCGTTTTCCGTTTTTAACGGCCGTCATTACAAGCATCAAAGATCTTGGATTTTGTCGATGGCATTTACAGAAATTCTCAGACTCTGAAGAGCTGATTGCATTGCCCAGTAACCACACTGCCAGCATCAATACTTCAATACGTTGTAAATATGGCAGTGAGGAAGCACTTGCTCGTTAATTAAACAAGCTATGGGTCGTCCTGATAACGCAAGACATGTATTTTCAACAAACCTTATCAGCCCTTTAGCTTTTCAAAGTTAAATCGTGAATGGTTAATGAGCGTCGTTCAGACTGGGGAGGATCGGAAATCTTACGTTACTGCACACAATGCAATTAGCGCTGGTGTGCACGCCCTGGATACCCACCCAGAACTGGTCCTATTATGAAACCATGGAGTCTGCATAATGACATTCAGTAAACCCATTCACACGTCGTTATCATGTACACCTCGAGGGAGGCGTTTCCAGAAGCTGATTCGAACTGATAGCACTGCTATTTTAGAAACATTATGTAGTGTTTACTGCATAGTACATATCCATTACGAAAAAAAACACAGATATTAAAATATAATGAATAAAATATAATATAAAATAATAATGAAAAATAAAACAATAGAAGAAAATATAATAGATTCTATGTCACAGAAGTCTTTGTAAACAAATATGCCAGGTCATGTGCTACAGTAATATTTCATTTTGGAAATATGAAACAACTACATTAAATATAATATGTACACCAAGCTATGCCTATATCTACGTTTATGATAGCAACATTAACGATGTTTCATTGCAGTTAATTTTGCAATTATAGTAGGCACAATATTGTTCGTAATACCGGAAAAGAAAGGAACAAAGCAATGTAAAACGAGAATTGAAATGTTGATAGGGTTAGTGGCATTGGGGTGGTTGCGGAATTCCAAATCAATCTAAATTATTGATAGATGTTTATACCTTGATGACCATCTACAGTAATTCAGTATTTTGTCAATACAATCCAGAACAGACAAAGTCAAGCACATGTGATCGGTGTCCGAGCATAAACTAGCATGTCACGGAGCTTAGCTTCTTGAATTTTCAATTGTGTATTGAATTACATAAACATTGTTTTAGATTGTGCAACTACGAGTTGCCACACCTCTGTCTTACGTCAAACTGTTTTATCTCAAACTCTAATTCATCATATTAATAAACCATTGGTAAAAATCACATGTTTCCACCCATTTCCGTTAATATCTCCGTAAGAAACCCTAAGCTATATGACATATATAGGCGTTAATGTTAAAGTTTCTGGTTTTTCAAAACGTTGACACGTGGTGGGTTTGGCAGGTGACGAGTATCCTGTCAACCGAATTGAATTTCTAAACATAACCTTGCATCTTTAAAGGACTCTTGTGAATGTTTGGGCATATGTCTGGCATCTGGCATCTGACATCTACGTTAAAAAAAAATTACTTTTTTTTTTTTACTGCTTGGAATCTTGAGTAGTCATCATTTCAATTTGGATTTCATGTTAATCAATGTTGATGTCTACTAATAGTACCATTTCTCTGATATGCCTGTATGTTTTTCTGAATGTAGTACAAACGAGTATTATTGTACCAAATCAAGTCTTTAAAGTACAAATACATATTCTAGTCCAATGAGTTCACTATTAATGTCACGTGGAGTAATTATACACCGATAAAGGCAATCCTTTTCAAATCCATGTGTTGTAGTCAGTCTCCTGTATGAATCGGAGTAGCCTAAAACCCAACGCACACGACAAGCAAAAAACGTGTTTAGCAACATAAAAACGTGTTTTCGGTAATGTTGTTTTCCGTGTGCGTTGACTGTTTAGGACGTGCGCGGTCACAAGCTCTTTACGTTTATCGAAACGCGAAACATGGTTCTTGCTTAGCTAAACAATTTTCTTTGCCGTGTGCGTTGGTCTTTAGGTAACTTAACTCCAACCCTTCTACATGTACGTCTGGTAAGGATGGAGTTCCGGTTACCTTAGATTTATGTCGTTTCATACACAGGAGAGCTCCGAGCAGAAGGTGTGTTACATTTCAGTGTGCTTTCAATTTCGACAACACAATTCACGGGTTCAAAAAGGAGGTTACAAAAACGGTAAATCAAAAATATATGTCACTTTTTCGTCTCTCTTGTGTATAATTATACTTGTAGTTCTTGTAACTGTAGTCAGGTGATATAAAAAGCCTGTCAGGATACGATATTTAGTGTTTTCGACGCTTGTACGTAAGCAACCCGGGCGTTGGATGAGTTTAGGCAGTTATCAAACTCGCAAGTACTTTTTCGATGTATTAATGTATTGTTGCGTGAGCAATCACGTGCGCAACTACCGCCTCAATACAACACGTCATCTAGCTTAGAAAGTACACGCCAATGCTCCCCATGTTTTTATTTATCGAATTTCATAGGCAGTCTTTGATATATGGATGATTAGGGCGTGTGCTGCTATTGTTAAACCTACTGACCCGAATCTCTACACGTGTAAGAACTATTACACGTGTAATACAACACCGTGAAGATAGATGCCCGTCAGATGTCTGTCCGCTCCATAACGATAAGAAGTAACTGAAGACGTGGGTTGGTTATGTCTGGAGACAGGTTAATAACATACTATTGAAACAGAACATTTCTACAATTCCTTTCACATTTCCTACTATGTATATATTCAATACGACTCTAAAGTATAACTTCAAACAGATGTAAGGATAGATACCACAAACTCTATTTGTATAATAGAGCTAGATTTGAATTACTTTGGAAGTGTGTAGGCATGGTGAGGTATATATTGCGCGAACATCTTCAGTGTGTATACTCTGTCCTGAGTTTTAAGACCTTCACGTGGTTCTGTAGAAGAGGTTATATGGTCTATGTGTAAATCTAGTAGAGCTATTGATCTAAATAGGAATTGTGTATATTCTGAACACGCCAAGCATTGTATGATGTGTAAACCTCCGTCAGAACAGAGCAGAATCGTAATCCCTCTCAGGCCTAAAACAATTGGCATATGAAGTATAAGCAGAGGAACGGATGTTTACAATGTTCAGCATATAAAAATCATTGGCAATAGCGTGTAGGGACAATTTGCAATTGCAGAGTGAAAACAATAAAAACACATTGAGTCGTGTAGCGCGTGTGATATATAGCGTTTGCTCAGTATAATTTTATCGAATGATTTATCATCAATACAATATCAATGAAAATTGTATTTTAGACTGTGGCTGAATTAAAGTAGGTCCGAATAATGTATGCACGATAGCTAGCTATAGAAATGAGCTGCATCAATGTATTCACATTTGTTCTTGTTTATCTGGAAATGCGTAAATAACTTATTTTTTTCTCCAAATACCGTGTACGTTATCACCCTTCTGAGACTGGATTACCGTATCACTTTCACTTAACAAAACACAGACATTATTGCCACGGATGCTTGAAAGAAGTCACTGAGAACAGCCATCACGTCAGCACTGATAGTACAGTAGGATGACGTATCACAATCATTGAAGGAAGTGAATGAAAGGTAGTGGTAGAAAATATATAAAAGGCTGCGTGTCAGTTACTAGTATTATATGTTGTACTAGAACGTTTATTATTGTCTCGTGCATATACTTTGAATAGTGTTGATATAGTATCATACATCTATTCTAGTAGTTCGTCAGTGTCTTACTTTTCTAAATATTACTTCACGCTGCATGTACCAATCTGCATACGGATCGTGGTAAATTACGTTACACTACATATGAATGTGACATACATTTAGTGCCCTCTGTCAATCCACAGCTGTAAGTAACTCTCCGGGAACCTTTACATGAATACGTTCCAGACACAGTTTTTCATATTTTTAAAGGAAATTGGCGCAAAGTATCATATTTCCTGCAAACACATAATATTGGAAGTCAGCAGAATGTCTTGCATCTACGTGTCAAGGATACGTTCAACATTTCTATGTTAAATGACATATCAGTGTAAGTATCTGATTTGCCATCACATACACGTTAACATATTACGTATTTACATAAATATCGTGTAAGCTTTGTGTTTGGAATTCCTTAATATAAATATATATGTGAAAGTAATAATCTTCGTTAATTTATGGCATTTTAGCTCTGAGGTTTGGGTGTTGATTGATATGTTGTTGATTGATATTTACGCATACCATCTTGAATCAGTCTTGACATGTTTTTCTATTAGACGTAAAAGAAACATATCTGTCCTTCACCAGATTACAATCAGTCTGCACGGAACGTGCGTTAAACAGCTTATTCTTTAAGAAAGAAACATACAGATTCGTGCAACTTAGTTTCATGTTAATTCGCTTTGCTTGGCAGGGAAGAAAACAGATATGTCACAATGACAATGATAATGATAATGGTAATGATAATGATAATGATAATGATAATGAAAGTGCATGTATTTATGTAGACAGACCACAGGTAACAATTACTGATATATCATTTAACATGTCTCTCCATCTGCTGCGGTTAACATGTGTAATATGCTAACGGGTATTTGTTAACGTCTAGCGGAAGACATGTTCAGATAGCCATTAAGTTGGCTGTTCATGAATCCCGGAAGTTTTCATATAAATATAATTTTAGAGATATGTCAGCAATGTTGTGCTGAACTGGGACCATCGTAATCCATACCACATTAGAGTTTACTAGCATACCAATTGTGATATGTTTCGTAGGTGGGAGACTCTTTCCGCTATCTTAAATAACTACTCCATTTCTTATCGAAGTATTTAAACATTATTTATTCAGAAAATTACAAATGCATAATATTAACAGTATACAGATCAGTGGCGGATTCAGAAATATGTATAATTAAGTGTTGCTGTGAAGTAACCAATATACACATCTAACACATCTATCGTATTTCTGATGATATTTCCATAATTATAAAATACCTCACTGACTATGAAAACATACAGACCAAAACCCGGTGTAATATTTTCCCTGTCATATTTTAAAGCCATTAATTTTTGTCAAGATAACACACGGTGATTAACACTTGACACCGTTTTTTTTTTCTATATGTAATTTATTCTGCAGTAACCCAATAACCAATATGAATTTGAGACGTCTTAACTTCCTTTAATTATGTCCAGAATTCAAAGACGTGAAACCAATCCGCAACTGTTTTAAATCACAAATATCTTCATCGTGATCGACAGTGGCCTCGAGTTTTTATCCTGTTAAGTGTGTTTGATGCCAGCGGAATTACAATGGTATCAACGTTTTCACAAAACTGACGGAGACAATAGAGGACGATCCTATTCGGATTTAGTAACAGAGACACCAGCTGATCAGCCAGAACTTGATAAGAGCATCTGACTTCTGTTGTGTCTAGTGTTCTTCACACCAACTACGGCTATTGTTCGTCTTCAGTACCAAACCTCTCTCACCCCGAGTCATGGCTAAGAGTATTTGTCCAGGTACTCCAGGGAGAGCTCTTGTCGCTGCCGTTCTGCTCGCTGTTGACCTATTGGGTCATTGTATTTACTGGACATCTGCTGATCAGAGGCTGAACACACAACTGTTCGTGGACTGCTGAAAGAGGATAGCCTGTAGGCCAATAGGTTGTCTCAGATGGGACTGGGACAGTTAGTTCAAATAGGAGATTAGACCTCTGAAAACGGTTGTCATATTCAACGTCATTTAAAAGATATGGTCCAGTTTCCGTATTATAATTGATTCAGTATAAATAAAACACCGCTTTCTGGTCAGACCATGGTTTTAAAATGTAAATATTATATTATTTGTATATCAATCCTTCTGATTAGTATTGTTCAATACGCTGGGTGGACAAAAACCCAGAGAAGCTATATCCTCTATCCCCAAGCTATCTAGATTTCCTTAACATTTCGCATCTCTTGAACGAGTCTATTTGGGCGAGAATTACAAAGTTTGTGGCAAAGTAATACTTTTCTCTTCGATGAGAAAGTTTTGGGTTTTTTTCTTTATAGAAAACACATATCAGGATCAAACGTAGATATACCATCATACTGAAATTTGAACATTGTACACAACAACATGACTATGTGTAAACATTAATACATTATATACATTTTGGATCCATTTACACATATATTTCACGTCGTATTCTGGCACTGGTTAACTTCGGGGCCTCCTGTACCATAACAAACAACTATCATCTATGCCGAGGTTGATGCTAATCCAGATCATGTTTTGTATATGTCAAAATGTCATGTTCTTTTCGCGGTACACGGAAACATATTCTACACCAATCTGGCCTATTTACAATCACAAACCTCTGTGTAGTACAATCAACAACTGCGTCGAGTTCCATATCGTTGAGTCATGTAACACCAGAGATGTGTTGTAGATACTGCTCAGATCTCCTGTTGTGGTTTATAATTAGAACTGACTGTAGTTCACATCCGATAGAGTCCTCTTTCTATCACAGGTAGCAAATATACCGAGTGTACTAGATATCCATCCTCTAAAACAAAGATGTGTTGGGTAGCCTATTTTGCCGAGTAATCTACACGTACATGTTCATATTCAAGGCGATCTCAATTTCTTCGTCGCAACACATGAGAGACAAGAGATTGTTCACTATACACTAGATACAACAGATATCACAGCAACACTGTTACGGCGATAAAAATCGATAAAAAACTAGACGATTTTTATCGCCGTAACAGTGTTGCTGCGATAAAAATCGTCTAGTCTATAATGGCCTTTATGATTATCTACATTTGCAGACAGACAGACAGACATATATTTTATTTACGTTTCGCCTCACATGAAATATGGTACATAAATAAAACACGGTAACAATACAACAGTGAGCCATCCAATTAGGATTATGAGAGACGTATATACAATAAAGCCATATCACATTAAATACATGTATATACACAACTAGCATCTACTTGTTAAATAAAGTTGTATACCTAAATTGTAATAAAAGCTTGTATGTCTTGGCAGTAAAACGCATCACATCTATTCAAGAAATTATACAAGAAATGTTGTCAACATCATTAAAATTAATAAGCTCAGATAATTAACTCAATTAATGGCCTTTGTGATTATCTGCATTTGAATATTACCGAAAATTACCACTAGAATTAGTTTGCTTAGAAAAAAATGTATCTATTTATTACCTGACTGTTTTATAATAAGTTTAGTATCTAGATGTGCGTTATCTACTTTATCCATTAAGCATTCTGTTGATATGCGTATGCTTGGTGCATTTATGTTATTGTGACAGTGTGATATTTGCTACAATATTCTTAATGAGGTCTTATAAATTAGACCGTCTAAACGAGTGTATTGTTATATATAATATTGGCGGGCCAGCCATCATTAGCCACTGTAGCTTGGCGTCCAGCTCAGTTAAGCTAATGATGATCTAATTCACTTCATAAATATGTCAATGGGATTATCACTATAATTATTACCATGTATCCAATTGTAATTCGCTATACATTGTTTCAATTTTTGATGACAGACCTTTAGTCTGCAGTAACTTTGCTTACCAAGTATATTTGAATGTTTGTTAATATTCATGATAACGTTGTATGGGTATATAAGTGATGTTTTAGCATGTAACAGGGAGCGGGTGGTAGCGCAGTGGTAGAGCAGTTGGACTTCGGAGCCAAATGTTCCAGGTTTAAATCCGACCCCGGGGGCCCGGCATCAATGTTCGCGAACGTTACCTTTCCGATACTGATAGGATGCGATGTCTGTAGAGTGGCAATGCAGTTATCATCCTTGGTCTTGTCAGTACCAGCCGGTGCTCGCAAAAACATGTAAGATCGGGATAATATTCAGAATTAGTAGTGGAATATAGATGGTCTACTGTATGTCAAGATGTGAGAATAAGTTGTAAATTATAATATTGGAATGGAGCTGAACATATAACAGCAACAATTTCATCATTGTGTTTTCCATCGCTGGACCTGGACAGCATAAACACTGTTGGAACCCCCTCGGTTATATTATTAATGTTCGGCACTTACCGCGTACTTCTGTCCCTTGAACAATGAACGATCAACTTTCCGTGGAGTTATTTTTTAAATATCACGGTTATCTTTGAAATAATAAACATTTCATAAACGTAATTGATGTCAGTCAAAAACATTGGTTGTGGCATGTAGAAGATTAATTTTCCATTCCTGACCCCAGATCCAGACCTACGGATGATATATACCTCATCATTTCATATAATCTCTATTTATTCAGCATTAGTTATATGCTACATATCACGTTCACCATTCTTCAGTGAAACAGCAGACTAATGTTCCTTTCCCAAAATTACCACGCCCAGAGCAAATACCTCAATGTGTATGCATGTACGATGATGTTTATCAATATAGTGTATTAATTGATGATATTAAGTATTCCATTCGATTTATTCAGGAAGTGAATTTGAAATTAGTAGTTAGACATCCACAATGAACAGGTGGTTTGGAAGGCATACTGCCAAAACTGCCAAAAATTAGCATGGATATAAAACAAGGCATTCCTTTTAGCTATCGATGGCAGTGTATGTCGCATCCATGGCACAACAACAAACATCTCATGTTGTTACATGTGCATACATCCTGCAACTGCTTTGAAAATAAACTGTGCCACTGCGAATGAGAATGGCAAAGACAATGTTTGATAAATAAACACGGTTGAAAGAAACTGTGTGTATTATAACGTGGTATGTTATTTGGTTCTAAAACTGTATGTATTTAGAAGCACTCATCTGTGAAGATATTTCCGAAGGAGTCATAGAAGAAGGGGAAATAGTTTTGTCATGACCATAAATACATCACAATATCTAGAAACGCGCATCACTATAGTACCTACAGTCTCAGATGAAAGAAAATAGCGTATTAACCATTGCGATTACTTGTATATTTCCTAGGACTAATTTGTATGAGAATAAGGTCGGTATCACTTGCATCGCTTCTACCGAAGCACTTCACGTTAGCCGGCATCTCCTCTTTAATCTATCAACTACAAGACGGTGTATGTACATGTACCTACAATTTCAGGACCAAACACGGTCCACCCCAGGTAAGTTCATCGTTGCCAATTACCGTGCAGTGGTGCCACCGTCGAAGCAACCTCGGCACCCATGCAATATCAAGGCATGTATATTCCAGACTCTCTGAGATTGCTTCCCTTGTTATTCCGGCAAGTGTTCCAATCTGTCAGCAACCTGAGATAAGATGGTCTGGTTTAGTAGGCGTGGGATCTGGCAGCGTCACTCGGCTGCTGTTGGTGGCGGGTCAGGTTAATTGAGACGCCGTGTTCAGTAGTTATAACAGCAGTCGAGCTGCAGATGTAATTAACGTACATGCAACTACTGGGGTTATCCACGTGCATCGTTCTGTAGGTTCGTCCCCGTGTTAAACGTACATGCAGTAGGGTTATCCACATTCGTCGTTCAGTAGGTTCGTCCCCATGCTACATGGACATACGGTATGGTTATCCACGTACATCGTTCAGTAGGTTACACGTATATACAATAGGGATATTCAGGTTTATCACCCAATACTGTCTTTTCGCAGTAGATATCGCTTTCTACCATTGTGATGTCATGCTGTAGATATCGCTTGATCCAAGTACTTGATTGTTCAACCATTGTGATGTCATCACTACAATTGTGATGTCGTAGCATTACTATGATGTCACAGTGCAAATACACAGCAGCCTAAATATTTTACTTCACAGTAAAATCTTTATGAATTTTCTTCTTTAATGACTTTAAAATGATAGTTGGTGATAAATAGAATCTCAACCTCGTGTCTTGGAATATCAAATACATCAACACTCGTCGATGAAACTTCACGACT
>JAUTBT010063839.1:0-14441 GCA_032361225.1 Lepetodrilus schrolli
AATTTATTCCGTTCTTTTACATGTATATATCTGTATGTATTGGTGTCTTATAGGCCTCAAGTGGCCGGGTGGTGTTTAAAAAATGTGTGTGTCATCATTGTTTGTAACTATTGTATTTTTATTCATCACATGACACCTTATTAAACATTATTCTCTCTCTCTCTCTCTCTCTCTCTCTCTCTCTCTCTCTGTATATGCAGTCAGTCTATGGTTGTCTTCCATTTTCCACATCACCAAGGTGTGCTTACATGGATAGGATATACTAGAACAACTCGTTAGTAAAGTAACACCAACTGTTTACACGTGAAGGATATTAATATGTATGTGCATGCAGTCTGTATAGAATAGCCTACATTCAGCTGGAAATGTACACGATAGATCAATTAATTTGAAGTTATTCGGTATTGATTAACAAATCTATTCTGAAATGCTATCCACTCTGGGAAGAATTAAAAATTAAACAAATAACTCGGATATAATGGACTGTATTAATTTACTTAGTTTGCCTCATACGAATGCATTTATCGTGTAAGCTTAGTTTACGTGCTGGATAAAAATTATATTACGAGTGCACCTAATTTGTTCGTAATGCAACGTAACGAGTTGTATGTCCATGCTGCCTTCGCCGTTAACCGTTTTCCATTACAAATCAATCTGCTTGTCTGGCCATAATTATTAAAAAGCCTCTACCCTTCAAATACCGTTCAAAGGCATTTTAAAAGCCTGCAACCTTTAATTAAAATAGACTCGAGTTGAACGTCTATTTCATGTGCCAATCACTTTATTGACAGCGTCGTGGGAAAGAGGATGAGATAAAAAGTAAAACAAGTAATCGATAATCTCAGATCACGTGATACCATAATATTATGGTATACCTGCCTATCAATGAACAGTTTATGGTTATACAGTACTTCTTGTAATGCGCTATACCTCCTTGAGATAGATACCCACGTGATATCGTGTAATATATAAATCAATATCGATAAATACACCACAGAGCTACTGTATAGTTCAATTACTCGCATCTACGTAATTTGACATTAAAGGCATACAATCATGGTTTGTTAACGTATTTCATGTCAAACGTATTTTTACCTGAAAATATGTACATTTGCTTTGTCTACACAAGTATATTGGGCAACAAGCTACATTTTCCGCATATGGTTTTCCATATCTTCATATTTTATGTATTTTTTTGTCTCTCGACAATAAATACAAACATTTTCATCGTATCACTAAAGAAACTAGGAAAATTTAGGTGTTTCCCCTTTACTAGTCGTACCACTTCGAATTATGTCCCCTTGCATTAATATAATGAAGGGCCAAAATATTACGACCATATTCAGGTTGTTTACCGGAAATGTATACTGGCGATTCAAGAAAAGTTCTATATCGGGGAATTGCAGTGAAATATTGTCTACCATACAGCTGTGAAAAGGTTTTTAAGTGAATGTACTTTGTAGATGTAGCTAAGAACGTCCAAAATGCACATTAATATCTGTTATTGTACGCCTTAAAGCCTCAATAAATACGAGCATTTTATTTTGTGCTATGCTCCGTGTGTAAAGCTGGCTGGTATTAGACTGTTGCTTGTGTTTGCCCTCTCGCTAAGAATATCATAAAGACTTTTATCTTGGGTTTACTGACGATCAATAGTGCTATAAGAACGCAACTTTTGACAGTGTTCATTAACCCTGATATAAACGAGCTGCTCTTTTGGAGGTTGTATTGGGGGATTTGGGGGGATTCCATACTTGTAGTTTGTGTCAAAGTCCTCAAAATATCGTCCAATGGAAGGTCAGATAACGTTCGAGGATAAAGTTAGTTTCCGTTTATTAATACTAAATGCTACATCTCTTCCACAATATGTTTGTATTAGCCATCAGTTAGATAAACATAAAATTTCACCAATAAGATCTAGACTGCTGATTATGAAGCCACGTTCCGTGGTCTATTGTCGGTTAATCTAAAAGTAGAATTAATGAGTATATCGGAAACGAATCAGGATTTAAACTTTAGTTAAACTGATTATTGAGGGTGTATGATCTAAAAATAATAAACTGAACGTGTATTTCATTGATATACATTTGTACGAATATCATCCATTTGTCTCTGAAAATGGCAATTAATAAACCAACGCTGCATCAGTACCAACTATAGACCTACGCGCCAGGGGCTACTGACCTCTTAAATGTGAAAGCTTCATTATAATTAATTACGGTGGTGTCTGGAACGTTAATGCCAGATGCCTTGGTCGTGTCTTATTCGACTTAATTGAATGTCACAACGCAAATCGCTTCCTGTCGTATCCGCCAGTTACATTACTACTCTTGTACGAGTGGCTATATACTCTAGATTGCTTCATTATGCTATCTGTGGATTCGATTCTCTTGCTTCAGTGGATTCGTCCACCACACTAGCCCAGATTTAGGAATGGTCACGGATACGTTACGGTTAATTTGAATGTAAATATTCATTCGATACTCTGTATCTTCAAGATCGTGAACGTGTTCATGCCAGTGACCTAATCCAAGCAATCTGATTGGAAGCTAGGGTTGATTCCAAGACCTAATCGAAGGTCTTGTTATTAACGCTATACGGGCAATCATCATATTGCTATTACCCCCAATCAAGGGATAAGTGTGCACTCACTTTCCTTCTCAACTCCCTGGGGAGTATACAACCCAAGCTGCCGTTTTGGGTTAGAATTTTCATTTCCATTACATCCTACCGGGTACCCATTCCATTCTGGATGAACAGGCATTTTCTAACTAAGTCACCTGCCCACGGTGACAGCACAAGAGTTGTAGCCTGTGCCTCAGTATGGGGCATGGACGAATCCCAGATATTCTTAGGTTCTTGGTCACCCACTATGCACTAGCCGAACCCGATCATGGATTAGCTTCTAACAGGGGGGGGGGGGGCATGTTTTAGGATATAAACTGTTCCTATTGCAGATTTCACATGAGGTTATCGATGTTATAACCAGGACCCAGTTGTATGAAACGATATTTCTCCATTAATATGTCATTAAACCTCCATTAACTAATGTTGCATTACATTAGCATTAAAATTCAATGCAGGAATAACGGCTAATGACGCCATTAGTTAATGGCACTTCGATACAACCGGGTCCATGCCCCCGTTCCACAGAACGATCGTAGCGCTGCGAGAGTCGTAACTCTATGTTAACGTATCGGAGCTACGATCGTTCTGTGGAACGGGACCCAGGAGGGTATTTCATTTAAGGAATGAATATTGAGTCATTAGCATTCATTGTGCCATAAAGCTAATGAGTCACGAGAGCAAATTCCACGAGGCACGAAGCGATTCATGGTAAATTTGGTCTCGTGGCCCATTAGCTTCATGGCACAATGAACGCTAATGACTCCACATTAATTCCTTATAATGTCAGTCACTAAAAACAACAGACAACAAGTTTGGATAACGAGCAATTAACTTTTTTAATACAACTATATCAGCGCATATAACTATGAAGTAACGCCTGAAGAACAATCATATGACGAAGAACAATTGTTATGAATGCTAATGACTTTGACGTTCATTTAGAAATTACCGTCATTTTTTAAATTTTCTAACGAACTAATTTCTAATGGCAGTGATGATTTCATAAACCCTGGCGCATTAATACAATCAAACGGACATTTTCAATGTGGGTCTTCCGATTGTCGACTCGTTTTTATTTAGAGCATTGTCTTGATAAATGTGATCGGGAAGGAATAGTTATTAAAAACATGAAGGTAGGAGTTCGTGATAGGTACTAGCCATGATCTGAATCTTAAAATGAATATTATACTAGCTGTTTATCAATGGACAAACTTCTGCTACGATGACCCGATATTTTAACCGTTAGACGTGATATTATTGTTAGAATCTGATACTAACTGCGACTGGAATCATGTAGCTATAACGTTATATTCAGTTAGTTGATAGATGACGTACACGTACACAAAATATGGCAATGGAATAAACGTAAAAGAACAATGCGGACATTCCAATGAAAGTAGTTTCGGCTAAAGTATACACGAAAGTGGAAACTTTTTGGGAAGTTTACACGAGTATGAATGCAACAATTTGTCGTGTAAATCTTCGTCACGTGACCATATTTTAGCCAATCGGCAGTCGCGAAATCGTGTAAACGTCATAGTAAGAAATGATTATGCTATGAACGATAATGACTTCTATGACATACATCGAAGGACAAGACAATTATACTGTCATTATTTATCACCGTCGGCTATCGATGTTAACCAGGTGAGAATTTAATTAACACCGACGGCTATCGATGCGAGAATTTCATTTCTGACCGTCATCTCTACGTGGTGCTTAGATTGATATGACGGTCAGAGCTTCTCGGCCTATTAAATTGCTCTCCCAGGATTTCATTGTAACTTCCCGTACTAATATTTGGATATTCATAAAACTAATATGCGTGTTAGCCATTTTGAATTATTTGTATTTTAATTATAGTTCCTGCAATTAATTTAGTTACGCTGTGATTATTCCGATTGTTCTTCTATGGTCTAATGGAATTTTCCCGTAGTGTTATTGCGATTATACCACACTTTTTCAACAATTTCGACCAATCAAATTCAAGGAAATTTAAATATTATGGTACAATACATAATAACATCATCTCACTGCATGACATTAATGCTGCCTCATCCAGCACAGATCACACGCAAGGTGACTTGAAATGTCCCTAAACTCGTCATCCCCTGCTAATCCCGACCAATGCCTTCGTAACAATACAAATAACTCGCAGTGGTCGTAAGCTGGCACTAGAATAGCGCCACATTGCCAATCACATACTTAAGGACCAGTTTTACACTGATCACCTGACTGGGGTCCGTCTCTAAGACTATTTTATGTCAGTACATCAAGAAGTACTAACATGATGTAATCTTTACAAACTAGGTCTTGTACCCATGACAACTCAATGGAATATAGCTGTCTCGCTTTCTGTGAGATGAAATACTTTTGGAAGTTGTCGTGATTCCTAAACCCACAACGGAAATTCGGTTAAGACTTGAATCGATTTTTGTTTGTTTCATTGATACTTTTGTTTACATGTACCGAATACAGGTAATAGTGGCGGATGCTAGAATCGAACGCGCTAAGAAGGTTCCAACAATAGACTGATATTATGACAAATTCCCTGTCAAAACTACTTTTTCACTTTAATTTGGATAAATGTCTCTGCAAATTCCAATACGAATTAGAGCCGAGATAGCTAACGTTTTGCTATGACTAGATCGTGTAGAAAATACTTGAATCCAGTCGAAATGTTTGTTGTCTGCATATTTACGTGTCCTACTGTAATCACAGCATTGCTATGTTAACAGCATGGTCTATGACAACACGGTTGTGTTTTATATATATACTGTAAATCAGGAAATTAATGCGTCACTATTTAATGCGACCTCAAGCTTTTAGACATAAATGCGACAACAATTAAATGCGATCGACCAGGCCTCCATGTTTTTTCCCGGACCTACCTATCATTATTTCCCATAATGCGTAGGAATTAAATGCGGCCATAAGCCAAGCGCATTTTCGCATTAATATCATGCTCGCATTAATTTCCTGATTTACAGTATATATATATATATATATACCGTAGGTATACTGACAGAATCCTGGAGAGTGTCTAAATGTAAAAGTGTATATGTCAATGTTACAGTTTATGTCTACAATAATAGCCAAGTATACTTTTATCACCACATCCAGGAATGTTAACAACTAGGTGTGAGTATGCTGTCAAATAGTGATTTTACAATTAACTTTAAAACATGCACATTTATATGGACAAACGTATCTATTTGATTACTCTTATTTAATCCTAGTTGGATTGTAAATATATCGTCTCCGTCAAGCAATCTATCATATCGACCATTTGACATCCTCTTAAACACTCTTAATCCTATTAAATGAAGTGTTTTGTGGCCAATCTAAATACACGCAATAGCTGAACTGACGTTTATGAAAGCGTGGCTTATGCGTGCGTGCGCGCGCGTGTATGTATGTGTGTGCGTCCATGTGTGTGTGTGTGTGTGTGTGTGTGTGTGTGTGTGTGTGTGATTAATAATAATAATAATAACAACAATAACAATAGTAGCATGATAATGATAATGACGAGATAATGATGATGATGGTGTGATAATGATGATGATGATGATGATGATTATGTGATAATGATAATGACGAGATGATGATGATGATGATGATGATGATGATGATTTGTATCTGTATGCACATTTTTTATCTTTCCAGTTTACTCGAGACCATACCAAGGAGATCGAGTTCATCTCAGGACGAAAACTTATAATAGCGTGTGACGGAGCCAATGGGCAAGCTCTTCGATTCATGGGACTAAACGACGAGTTCGTGCAACACTCGTGTAAGGCGTACGCTGCCGTGGCAGCCCTAGAGCGCACGGAACAGGTGAACGTTCCAATGCCCGAGAAGGTTGTGCATAAGCTGTATTTTGATCTGACAGCGTACGGATCGGAAACTGGAGAATCTGAGGGTCTTCCAGGTTTTTCGTTGAAAATATTTGGATGTTCCAAGTTGCGATATATGACGCTGTTAATTCCAAAGTGTGAATCGCCGTTAGTGAAAACATTGCGAGTTGTGCTAGATAGATCGGTGAGTATCATGGGATTATGGCCACGTTCATATAAATAATGAAGACATCTAAATAAGAGCAATCGGAATATGTGTTTCAGTTAGTGATGACTCGTGTGGAATGTAATATAGTGCATGTCAGGGTATAATGTTCATGAAGTATATATGTTACAGTCAATATGCCAAACCAGTCATTATGCATAATGCCTGAAATGTTTAGGCATTAGGCCTAATGACTAAAATTTCCAGGAATTAGGCCAAATGACTGGATTTTGGTTGGTGTTGTTTGACATTCTGCCTGATTGCAATTCAGGCAGTTAGTCAAATGTGATTAATACATTGAATACATCTTACAAAAGGGTCAGACCTCATGTTTTGACTAATCCAATTAGTTGGCTTCATTGGTCATTGTTGATAGGTGGTATTTGACTAATCCAATTAGATGATAGGGATTAGTGGTATATTATTCTTATACCAAAGACCAATGTTTTAATACAGATAGTCTATAGCTTACCTATTCAGATGGTATAAAATACGGTAGCTCTTGATCTCATTAAGATCGCTGTCTGTTTCCACCATGGACGTTCTTGTAAAAGATCCCTTTAAGTGAGAACTGTTTAAGAAGTATGAAGAGTGCAAGAGAGTGTACATTCCAAATGAAGAGTACTACCTCATGTCCAAGTTTTAAATCCTGCAGTGTGGAGACGTGGATAAACTGATCAAGACACACCTCTGTACTACGTTTCCATTGTAGACACGTGTGACGTCATCAAGAGGGCATACATCTCAACAGGCCACGGCGGACGTGATCGGATGCTGAAAGAACTATTCAAAAAGTATGGGAATGTGACACGTGACGCTATTGAATTGTTCAAGTCGATGTGCGTGGACTGTCACCGGAAACGCAAGAGACCGACAACCAAAGGAGTGCTGACCAGCCGCCGCCCAACTCCGAGCCTGACGCAGTTACTGTGTCGGCATCGTCCATAAGCGCCAAGCGAAAACTCGCCCGAGATGCTCAGTTTCACCAAGCCGAGCGGATGATAAACCGTGGACAGGGGCCGTGGTGGCCAAATATTCCAGGAACCAGTTTAATGTGTGCCCCCAGAGACTGATATTGTTGAATGTTGTGAACAGAGAATGTACAATGTCTCTTGGAGCAGCAGTGTCAAAGGAGTCACCTGCAGGAGGACAGTGAATTCTGAAATGTAACAGTGGAGGGACAAAGAGGTGTCAAACAAAACGCTGTAAATGTTTTAAGAACAATCTTTTGTGCAATTCAAGATGTCACTCCAGTTTGAACTGCTGTAATAAATAGAACTACTTTACGTGCATTATTGAACAGAATGCGTAAACCCCATGTATGTATGTACATTGATAAAGTGTCCAAGTTGTACTATTCTCTTAACATTTCATAAGCTAACATTCCCATAAAACTGAGATTATTTATTATACAACATTATGCAGGACAGGGATTTGTGAAATTTAACTGTGGAGGGACAAAGAGGTGTCAAACAAAACTGCTGTAATAAATATAATTACATTAATACCATTCTTTTTCATTCAGTCATTTTGCCTAATGACTAGAGGTCTATTTCAGTTATTTGGCCGAATTCCTGGAAATGTTTGTCATTGGGCCAAATGCCTGACGGTCTTGGGCATTAGGCCTAATGCCTAAACATTTCAGGCATTATGGCTAATGACTGGTTTGGTATATTGAAAGTAACATATACAACTATAAGACGATAACAAAAATGTTATATTTACTGTATGATTTCATGAGTGAACGTTATATATCTTTTAAATTGTACTTTGTAAATTATGGCACTAATTAGACAAAGCATAACTCGATAATGCAGCAAATTTTATGTCAAAATATTAAATGTGGGGAAAAGTTTAAATATGAATGTGTTGTATTTAAAACTTGTTATAGTCACTTCATATAATGTTAAAGCTTTAAATAGAAAACTGGCAGCTGCTCTACCTCTAACAGTCTTAAATATAACGTTATTTGAGTTAATATTGTATTCTGCTTCAAGTGAATTATTATAGCTTTACCTTTGCAGTATAATACAGCTCCGAGTGTAGATGAGGAATTCGAGGGTGTGACAACGGAGGTGAAAGTCCAACACTGATGTTCCGAATATCGGAAACAAACACAATCCGGATTTCTTTCACAAACGTTGGAACACTCCTTGGCACTCCAAACAGTATCAATTGTATTAGGGGTTTCCATCAAAAGTTTGCCAGTATAAGTTTCATCTTTTATAAATTTGATAGGACTGCAGACGGGTGTCGATTGCGATTTAACATTTAGCATAATTCCACAAATACAAATAGCAGTAATGAGACACAGGTCCGCCAACATGACTTTATCTAGTATTAGTTGACGAGACACTTCGGTGTGTGCGCGTGTGTGAAGACAGAGAATAGTCCAATGTGTCTTACAGGTCATTAAAACGATATCCTATTCATCTTTTAAGCAAAACATACTTGATCGATTATACTTATAAATTTTAATAGTACACAATGCGACGCTATTGTTAATTTACTACCACTGATTTATTCAAAGTAAAAATATAGATTGACAATAATAAATTAGACTTGGTCGATGACCTTGTCTTTCCGGTAAACAATTGTCACTGGTCGATTTAGCCCATTATTTTTTTAAAGAAACGGAAGGTTGGACCCGGGTCGACAGTTTGTAAGTATCAATGGGGGGCATCGAACCGTTTCTCATTGTCAACGATCAAGTAGTACGTAGAAAAAGTAAAATGTGTATACGTTCCATTGTCTGTGCCTGGTATCTTTGTATGTTAAGTAATATGCATGGTAATGTGTTCCAAATGAATCTCGCAGTTTAATTGCAATTTAAATGTATATCATTATACCTGTATGATATGAAGGTGTATGCATTAACAATATGATGTTATTAGGTCAATATTGCTGGTGCATGCCAGCCATTCGAGTTGTTGATTTTCAATGCTTGTCTTCAACAGCAATTTGTCCAAATCAGACGTGAATGACCCCCTCTATTTTTCTGTTTATGCGAATATTTGGGCCTTTCTGTACAAGTGGGTGTAAATATAGTGCATGCTGATTGAATAGCTTAGCAACAACAGCCTCTCGAACTAAGCTGATTTATATGATAAATGATAGTGGAAAGAAACTGGTATGCCCCCAATGGATCGAGTGTAGGTTTCTTGAGGAGGGGAGGAATTGTTGCCTCTTTGAAGCACAGTGGTACTGTATTCCTTGATGAAAGAATTGATGATCTCTGTTATTGGTACAGCAAGTATATCTAAACATTTGCGAAGGAGCCATGTTGGTAGTGGATCTGACCAGCTTGACACCTTCACATTGGTAAGTGTCAGTGTCTAGGGTAGCTGCACCAGAAAACGTCTGATCTGACGAGAGAGTGGCTACATCGCCACCTACTGACGTCAACTGAACTTAAATCCGGTTTTAGCATCAGTTTGGGATTTATAAACATATTGAATATCACGGCAATGTATAATTCCTCAAACTACTGAAATACAATTGTGTGTGTGGCATTACATTACACTAAATGAGGTCAAGAAGACCTAAACGTCATTCGGATATTCTACCAACACCGAAACAGCGATATATTGCACTCCATCTACCGTTTGCGATATATTAAACGAATAAAAATCCGGGTGTTATACTAGTTTCAAGACAACACCATGCAATATCGAACAATAAATTTAGGTATAATCAGCTGATAATAGTATGTGTATTCCACAGTAGATGTTGGTACTAGCAGGGCTCACGATAATTAATGGCTAAATTAATGCTCATGTAGCTAGTTTTGGACAAACTCATACTTTTTAGAATAGTCTACATTCATTGATAATTAACAAGTTAACACCATTGCTGTAATATTACTAATTCAGAGATAATAACTAAGAAAACAATATCTACCATAGTTATATGACGCTGTATCGTCAACAACAACTGTCCTCTGTTCTAAATCTAACAACAGTAATTGTTCTAAATATAGACTGACAAACTTTATTTTGCCGCGGACCGCAATTTTATTGTGAACAAAGGATTATGGGACATTGGGTGGGAATTTGCGCATAAATATAATATAAATGTTGGAATGGTTCTCACTTCTTATCATTGTTAATTAGTAAATATCTGATATAATCATATTTATCTGGGAAAGATATTTGTATCATAAAGTGTAATAACCGTGGTAGGTGCCGTTGACCTATGCAAAGATGATCTTGCCACAATATAATACCTAGTGTACATGACTATCTTGTCAGTAACTTGGGGACATTCACGAGGGCTGCTGATGGTCAAACAACCACTAGGACCCAGGATATGTGCTGAATTGTGTTCCACCTTAACTGGGTGCTTGTCTCCAATGTTTGACATAGATAAACTGGCGTGCTATCCTTTCAACGACACCAATTTGCTCCGTATTGGTGCTTCTCATATCAATTTTCTTCGAATGAAACCCGAGGTAGGTTTTGCGATGATATTTATAATAATCAATCATCATGCACAGTTACTGCCATCAATTTTTATTTAGACAATAAGTTCATATAACTATACAGTGGCGCCCCGATAATCCGACCATCGATACTCCGATTGTATAAAGTTACGTACGAAATGCATTTACAATCTGCATGTACATGAAATGATATGGTTCTGTTATTGGTCATGACCAATGCACTAACCGATGATTTAATGTTGTTTAGCATATAACTTATATAATATAAAATATATATCATTGAATTATGTCGTTTGTTTTTGTTGTGGGGAATTGTTGCCCTTACGAATACAATCACGGTTTGTTGACATATGTTATGGTCAAACGTATTTACGTGAAAGTGTGTACATTTGATTGGTCTACATAAGTAGACCTATATTGGGCAATAATTTACATTTTCCGCTTGGTCCAATGGTTTTCAATATGTTCATATTTTATTTCATTTTGGTATGTTTTATCTCGCGAAAAGAATACAATACTATGAAAAAGAATATATTTAAAACCAGTGGGACCTGCGGAAAATGTAGCTTGTTGCCTGACATACTTGTGTAGACAAATCAAATGTGCATACCTTCAGGTAAATACGTTTGACCATGAAATATGTCAACAAACCGTGATTGTATGCCTAGTAGAATTAATTTATGCTTACTAGCTTATGCCGTAGTTTCGTTTCTCTAAATGCATGTATAGAAATGTCCAAACTTGTATTATTGTTAGTTTAGTCAAGCACTGTGCTTGGGCATTTAGAATTATCTCCTACAGGATGACCCCAATCACAATCATTTATATAAACCCTGCATTAACTCTTCAGTCCATGTCATCCCACATCAAGATGGTATCACTCGTGTCTGTGCATGTGTATACGACACGCTAATTATACGACGGTCTAAACAGTATTATGCCTTGCATTAGTAATTCAATCAGATTAACACTAAAACTAAAATGTATATGTATATCAAACACAATCAATAATATAGTTTTAACAATATATATTCATAGGTGGACATGCATAATATATATTTCCAATAATGTAAAGATAAAAAATACTGGAGTGTTATTTATATTTGTTAGTCACTTTACCTTGTCGTTATCTTTATCTAGATTTCGAAATAAAACATTATCTATCAGAAATCAGTTATCAATCAATCACAAATACCTACTTAACGTTGTAGAACTAACCATATTGTTTAAATACATACAATAACATTGACCTCATTGTCAATGATAGATTAGAATAGGAATGTCAATCGATTGTTCGACATATCACATATATGTGCATGTGTAGTTTTTTTGTAGTATGCGTGTATGTGATATATCTACAAATAAATTGATTCAGATAAATATTTTTAAGGTTTTATATATCTCTTTTGTGACCAAATGTATTGTTCTTTTCTAATTTATTATGCGATGCGATTGTTTATTGTTTTCATGGTTAGTGCTATTCAATGTTGAAATATGTGTAGTTCATGAATGAATGAATGAATTTAGGAGATAAATATATGGTGTTTGGAAATTTGCGGGTGTTATTGAAATTCGACAACTGCAAATTTCATTTGAACCCAACCCGCTTGTGGGGGAGGGTTCAAATGGAAAAGTTGCCATTGTCGAATTTCAATAACGCCCGCAAATTTCAAAATACCATATATTGTTCTCCATTGCAACACATTCCACGACCAAGTTAATTTTACGGAGGAACTCTTTCTTGCTAGAGCGAATGATGGTGGTGAAAATTCCCATTCATAAGATTGTAATGGGCGCCTCGAAACAGTCTAAAGTTTGTTACATCATCAGTGGGGAGCCTTAAAACGGCGACTGCGATAAGCTTGAATAAAGTCATCTGTAGTGACGTCACGGACGACGTCATATCACATTACTTGACATCACTACTGCAGTCTATGCGTTTGTAGATGGCCAGCTGGTAGTCAACACATACTAGTACTCGACTTGTGGATGACAGAATGGAAATATCTATCTAGACAAGACTTTGGAAGAAAACTCGATACAGCCACCTAAACCTATTTATTGAGTTCACAGCTTAGGCTAGTCATGAATAACTCTGACGAAAATTTTCTAAATGCAATGTAGAGAGAAACAACTTCAACACACCGTGTAGAACCATTTGGACTAATATTGGAGGTAATCGTTCTTTGTTTACAAAAGTTGAAAAGACGCCCATTACTACATTTTAGTAGTTTCAATGCCAAAACTGTATTCCATTCAGTAGTCTTATGAATTCGCACCATCTACAAGAGATATAAATTGGTTTACATCTTATATTATTGTGATGTACTCATGTAGGCTATCTGTGCGCTGCTGTGGCTTCTATGCCTTCCTGTGTTAGATCAACTCTCATTGCAACTATTATATTTATCCAACTTGTCCTTATTATTCATGGTAAACTCCACAAGTTCACGATCTATTTCTTAAAATCAATTACCGAAAACCTCATTACTATCCCCGACATGGAAGTCTACTTGTGGCCGCCATATCGTAAAATCAGTATCACTACACCATAATGCGTTCCACTTTCAAATATTTGATCCTGGAACATTTCATTGCTAGACCAATCAAATTGCTAGAAATATCCTAAATGTGTTACAATAGAGTATCTCGTCGCAGCTGGGATATTTCACCCATACGGGACAGTTCAGGAATATATTTTTAGAGAATGAAAAACAACGGCAAAAATAGTGTAAATAATGTCTTTATTCAACTATCATGTACACAGAGGATCTCATATGAGTGTTAAGTGATAATACCTCTTATCATCCAAGGATAGTTGAATAAAGACATTATTTACACTATTTTTGCCGTTGTTTTTTATTCTCTAAAAATAGTCCTCATTTTGCCATATATAATGTGCAAACATGTAAAATAACATAGTATTTATTAAAATTTTACCAAATTACCATGGAATACCCAATAATAAGAATGCAATTCAACTAAGTTTATGAGAACAAGCAAGGATATAGAGATATTTCGTGTATCATGCTACTTTGCCTGACTACCGGTAATAACTACAGGGAGCTCTGACCATGTGATAGTCATGACGTCCGACATATTCAGTCATACTACTATTTATTGATATGGAAATAGTAAACAAGATGACAGTTACAATCAAAAGCTAGATGTGCTATTTCATGGTCAAACGTATTTCTACATGCAAGTATGTATATTAATGTGTCTACACAAGTATATTTAGGAGAAAATTATTTCTCCTTATTTTCTATTTCTATGAGATACTTACGATAAAACACACTCGAATAGTCCC
>JAUTBT010063850.1:0-14441 GCA_032361225.1 Lepetodrilus schrolli
AAAGCTGTGTCAGAGAAGATTATGTCATGTGACTGTGACACGAACAGGAAGGTGGTGGTCATGTCCATGTTACTTGTTACTTGTCTATTATGTTACTTGTCTATGTTACTTGTCTATTATGTTACTTGTCTATGTTACTTGTCTATGTTACTATTAGAATTTTATAGATGAACCACCACCCTCCTACCCCCTCCCATGTTTACTGACAAACCAAGGATGATAACTGCATTACCATGTTCAGACAGTACATCCTATCAGTATTGTGTCAGAAATATAGCTTCAGCGAACAATGATGCCGGGCTCCAGGGGATGGGATTTGAACCCCGGGCCATTGGTTCCGGTCCGAACATTCTACCACTGTGCAACCACTCCCCACCACCCCCACCACCACCCCACTGTTCTTACTGGACTACCACCTATTCCATGTACTCACCAGTTGGGAGATAAGCAAGAGCAGAACAGCGGCTACAGAACATCAGGGGACCAACCTGGAATAGAACAAAGAACTTTGGTCAACATGGACATCAGCATTGAGGCCGTCAGGAGGAGATATTATTTTATAGCTTTACATTGCAGCAGGATGCCGTCATGACCAGGTCCCGAAATTACAAAACGTTTTTGAGTACGATTTCATGCTCAACTCAGTTTGTTCTCAAATCACCATATTAAATTTTCAGCTTGAGCATGGAATCGTACTCAAAAGGTTTCGTAATCTCGGGGCCAGATGACTCAAAACTTTCATTTCTCAGTTATGGTACTTGGGTATCTGACCATGTATTAGTGTTGTACAACCTACTATGCAATTCACTTACTTTACACCTGGTCCCAGATTACGAAACCTTTTGAGTACAATTTCATGCTCAAGCTCAAATTGTATATGGCAATTTGCGAAAAAATAATTGAGTTGAACATGAAATTATACTAAAAAAAGTTTCGTAATCGCAGAGCCTGATCATGGCATTGTATAAGATACTACAGGGAATTTGTACATAAAACTGACATAAATGTCAGAATGGTGCACACCATTGTCAGATGGTAGGTGTAAATAATTTGGTGAAAAACACATATCTAGATTATTACAAAATAATTTTGTAATCATATTCGGCTGGGAAAGACAGTTGTATCAGAATATGTAATAACTCCATTAGTGACCTTTGACCTATGCAGAGATGGTCTTGCCTCTTTGAGACTCATAAATGCTAGTGCAAGGTCGGGCCGCACTGATCCTTAAATTCCTAATCTTCTCATTACTGTTAAATAGAACTGCAGGACCTCGTGGCCTAGTATCGCATCTCCTTGTTATTGTTTAATACAGTAACTGACTTAGCTAGCCACGTCCATTATTGCTTAGTAGTAAACTTATGTCCAGGGCTGTGATCGTCTCACAGTGCCAAACAGCCATCATCCATTTCCATAGTGCCTGCCCCATAGTGCCTGCTCCATAGTGCCTGCCCCATAGTGCCTGCTCCATAGTGCCTGCCCCATAGTGCTTGTGAAGAACATGTAAATGTTTGTTGTGTGAGAGAGACCAGATTGTAGAGTAGTTGTCCAGAGAGTGGTATGATAAAGCACAGATTGTGGATTAGTTGTGCAGATAACGGTATCTGACTGCAACATCTTCCTTCTTGGCTGCCATCATTAGATCAACTGTTTACTTATCAACCGAATTCAACAAATTCAAGTGATTTAACATCTGACCCGCATGTCAATGTAAATAATGACCTGAACTGACCTCATGACCCTGGATGTCAATGTCATCATGTGAATGTCTGACCACAGACTTTATACTGGTTCTCAATTAAAGTGCATTATTCTTTGGAAAACACTGTTGCATTTGTAAGCTTGTATCCCTTTTGTACTATTCATATTATCAGAGTCATTCCTACTGCATTTCCGAGAAAGATTTTAAATAGTAAAAGTCTGCATTAAATGGAGAAGTATCTCTTGTATGCTCATTCTATGGCTCTATATATCTTTGGTACCCAGTTGCTCTGGTATTATAGCATCATTCAGGGAAATCAGAAAACAGAAAGTGACATGGCAGTAAAGTCATTTTGTTTTACCTGAAAATTAAGTGTAATTAATTTAAGTTATTTTTTTCTTTGTATTGTATTAGTACTAATTCGTGTTCTGTATTTCAACTGTAGTTCAGTCTGAAGTTTACATTACCGAGGAAATAAATAACGACGTGCTCTGTAAATCACATTGTGCAAACAGTGTCACCATTGCTCCCAGCTTGTCATCTTTGGTGAAATTTTATTTCAGTTTTCAATATTTAATTTAATTATTTTTCAATACTAGCTCTACTGGTATGTTTTAGGCCTGTAAGTCATTTAACTTTGATGTGGTTAATATGAAGATAATCTGTCGGGTGCTAATCCTTTACGCCAGCAAATTTTTATGATTTACAGTCGCATTAATTCAGATTATCCCATTTAGAGCAATTTGAGCAATGCCAGAGTTGGTATAGTAAGAGAGTATAACTGTATCATCCAGTGACTTGTGTAGTCTGGCCACCATAGTAGAACTTATGTATGCATTCATCCTTTATCACAGATATGACCAGTATCACTCCTGTGGGAGACACATATCAAATTAGTTAAACTTGTATTCTGGTTCGGTCTTTCAGATATGGTATCACACATCATAGTGTTGTATCACACATCTTAGTGTCGTATCACACCTCTGAGTGTCATATCACACATGCTAGTGTCGTGTAGTTGAAATGTGACTGATAGTAGCACAGGAAGAGTTATCTTGTGTCACGCCAACTTATCCTCACATCAACTGTATTTGTAGGGGAACTAGACCTGGTCAAGTGGGGGAGCGAACCCAGAAGATGAGGGATGGGGGAGGGAACCGTGAGGGGGTGATGGGTGGGGTAGAGAACCCAGATGAGGGGTGGAGGAAGGAATCGTAAGGGGGTGAGGGGTGGGGTAGCTCTGCAACAGTTGCCTCATTTCATTTGTCATGGAAGACTGAAATGTTTTATGATACCTGTAACACATGACCCTAATTGGCACGTGAACGGCGACTCTTTGAAGTTAATGTCTCCATACAATCTTATTACTGCTGACATCAGTTTGATGTTATAGGCCTGATTATACGAATCAGATATGTCAGAAAGACACAAATTCATATGTTCAGTGTTTATTTCAAAGTTTTCTTATTTCAGTGTTCTTGCAACTTTCTAGTAAAACTGCCAAGTTTAATAGCTAGTGCAGATCTGTCAACAGTGGTCACAGTAATTACAGTGTGTACAAATATTTAACATACAAACTTGAATTTGAACTAGGAATGTATGATTTGTGTCCAATATTCCTACATCATTTGTTTTCAACTAAAATTTATAGCTTGTCATAACTATTCATTATTTCCTTTGATGGCATCTGGTCGCAAGATTATGAAACGTTTTGAGAATTATTTCATGTTCAACTCAAAGAATCTTTCACAAATCTACATGCAAAATTTGGGCTTTATCCTGAAATCATACTCAAAGGCTTGCATAATCTAGAGGCCATGAGATTACCAAACCTTTTGAGTATGATTTCAAGGTCAAGCTCAAATTAAATAAGTGGATTTGTGAACAAAAACTTGAGTTGAGCATGAATTTGTATTCAAAATATTTTCGTAATCTTGCCGCCAGATCATTGATTTTCCTTGGTGTTTTTTTCTTTTCTTTCTATAAAGCATTAAAATTTAGCAAATTTATGCAATAAATGGCTAAAATGTGATAGATTCACATATCACAGATATTCTCTATCCAGCATGTCAGAAAGTGCACGGGTTTTAACCCATGTGGGTTAGGTACCCCACCAACGCCTTTCCACACGTTCCGCCTGCGAGAGATGCCCGCGTCATGTGACTCTGACCCACAACGTAAAACAACCTCTCAGGAAATCTGCTTCGCACGTTCGGGCGAGATCTCGTTAGTACTATCGCCAGCTTGCAGCTACGAGACATAACCTCAAACATGTCAGGAAACACGTTACAAAGACCCAAACTATAGGTGTTCATTTCCCTTCTGTGTGTCATTGTTTCAGACTAAACATACACACCAGTAACTGCAGTTATTACACCCTGAACTAGTTTTTACACCAAGTTCTAATATAGGTAGGTAGGATAGTTTAGCTAGACAGATAGTGACAGACAGACAGAGACAGATAGAAAGAAAGAAAGATTTGTAAGGTGTCATTATCCAATGCATTTAATAAAAGCAGCATTTAAATTAGCTATATATTATTCAGATATTTATACAATACTAGTAATATAGGTTGCATAATCTAGAGGCCATGAGATTACAAAACACTAGGTGTGGGAGATTTCTGCTGTTAGGAAAGCATGCAATCATTTGGGTCGTCCTTAAAAAATATTTATCTTCACTAACCAATTAAAGGCATACAATCACGGGTATGGTTACATATTTCAGGGTCAAACATATTTTTAAATGCAAGAATGTATATTTGATGTGTCTACTGTACACAAGTATATTGGGTAACCAGCTACATTTTCCACATATCGCACTGGTTTTCAATATTTTCATATTTTATTATTTATTAATATGTATATTATGTAGCTATAATGGTACCAGTGGTTGTGAAAGGGTATTTTGACCATGTTCAATGATTAGAATTATCCCCCTTAGTCTATGAGACTATAGGAAATTGAGATATTACAGTACATTATTCAGGTTTTACCAGAAATGTAAACTGCAATAGAATTTTACCTACCCTACAGCAATGAAAAGATATCTGGAGGTACAAAAGCAGTTATATGTATGCTAAGTGCATGTACTTTGCATTTTAAACTCCAATTCGGTCCAAATTGACAACTTAATCTGCGATTGTATGAGTCATTACTCAATGGGGAAACTATTCAATGTATAAAAAGGTATGATGTTCTATAAAAACCTCTGAAATCAGGTAATTATTCACGTGTTGAGAAGAGACCACTCCCATGTTGAACACCATACCCAGCTCATCAGTCAATAGATTTTGGTCATCGTAAAATATAACCCAGATGAGGGGTGGAGGAAGGAAGCGTAAGGGGGTGAGGACAGTTTATCACCTTATAATTGAGATGTCGATTTAAGAAGGGATAAGACTTGTGATGTCATCGTGAAACACTTGTTAGGAAGTGATAACCTTTAGGACTGGTCTAGGAGATCTTAAATGGTTAGGAGGCCGTCATGAAATGGGGGCCAGGATCGTTATTTGACTGTAAACCAAACAAAGTGTTCTTTAGGTCGGTACCCAAGTTCCAGCAAGTCTGGGACTATGTAGACTTCACTGTATTTTACTGTATTTTTAATACAGGAGAAGAAAACTGAGTATGTAATGTACAAGCTGTCAAAACAAAGCTGTCTACTGCATCATTAGGTGACCTCTAACATCGATAATACAACAGTTTGCTTTTAGTTTTATTAAAGGTTCATCACTTTGATTATCATCATGGTCATTAAAACACAGTTTGGTTTAACCCCCTCCATGCTGAAGGCAACCGGAGATGCCCTAAAGGGCTGCACCTGTGCCTAAACCAGCAGGGAGAGGGTTAAACAGTTTTCACAATCATAAACCGTGGGCACACAGTTAATGTTGTAGTAATGCACTCTAAAGGTTTAAACGAAATACAAAATATATTTCAAGAATATTTATTCTAAATGGTATACATATTCAACAAAATTAATTAAGCACCAGTAGCCTTTTTGGATATATATATTTAGCTTTACATTATTTTAACAAGATGTCTGCAGGCTCCAGGTATTCTTCAAGAACTTGCAGACACATTGGAAGAAGAATGCCATCCGATTCCTCAAGCTGAATTCCAAAATTTGGTAGAAAGCTGCATTGAAAAATATCCACAACCCCTTAATTAATTTTGTTGAGTATATGTTAAGGACAAGCTAGTAATAAGGTTAATGACTAGATAATACAGTAATCCACAGATGGATTGTTTCGGTATGTTTTAAATTATCCAGATCGTTTCATGAACTTTTGCCTTGGCTGTCCTGGTGACAGATGATTTATACAATACAGTTATGCTGATGATATTTGTACAACACACAGTAGATGTTATAATAAATGACATCATGCTCTGAATGTTTGAGAAGCGTTGTGAACAAGTTCTTAATTTTAAATTGCATTACTTCTATTGGAAAAGTGTCAGATAAATAATTATGACTACATTTGTGTCATCTTATAATCATCATCACTGTTATTTGGCATTAGTGTTATTGGAATGTTAGGAAGGACCTTATTGCCTAGCCATTAGCGTTACAGTAATTACCATAATAATTCAAACAGGAGAAAACAATTAAATTTGTAGCTGTTCAAATTATGATTATATTTTTTTGTAAATGATCTGTGTTTATATAATTAGGGACAACTGAATTAAAGTACAAAATATGGTTGTAAATGAAATGGTAAATAAATGAAGGATTAAAAAAAAGAAAAAATTTGTTTAATTTGTTTTGAAAAGAATGATTCTGTTCGAAAAATTAGAAAATTACAATTAAAAGAAATTGGTCATGTTCATATTATTAGGGTTGGAAAAAACAACATTTCGGCTATTAATTTAGGTGTTCGAACTATTAGAGGGTTCAAATTATTCGGGTAATTACGGTATTGCCTTATTTTCCTCATTGCATGTACATGTATTGTATTAAAATTCTACCATTCACGTAAAAATTACAGTTAATGTATTACTAAGGCTCTCTGAAAGATTTAAAATAAAACTTTAAATTTATTCTAATGTGTAAATACAATTTTTTAATTGTACCATTGATGTAGAAACCACAGAGTACAATTATTTTAAATGATATATAATTTCACGATTTGATATGGTATCGGTTGTGATTATATTTAAGATGAATGCATCTCCCATTATGCTGTACATGAAAATGGGGTGGGGTTTAACAGGGTGTAAGGGGTTAATCCTGTGGTCTGAATGCCAGACCACTATTAATGCCACTGGGTAGCTCTCGGGTGACATATACCTTTTCAAGACCGTCCATATTGGAAACCGACTACAGCTTGATAGCACTTCAGGTGACTGATGGTGTCCAGTTCTCATCTCTAGTGTTGACCTTATTGGAATTATTTCAGGGCCATCTCAAAACATTTCCATAAATAAAATTTTAATTTATCAATTTAAGATATTACATGTTTGAAATTTGATGTAAGGTTTAATTTTATGTAAAACGAGTACAAACTTTTTATCTACAAAGGCAAGTACAAACCAAAGAAAATAGATATGTTTTCTGAATTAGTGAAAAGATCAGGACTTTGTAGCTGGCCCCCGCAGTTCAATACTTAAGACTGGTTTTAGGAGCATCCCATTCTGGCACCAGACACAGCCTTTAATCTCTTCTTACCACAGTTCCCACAATGAAGACTGGTCGTAGACTCGCACCACCAGGTGGCATGTCCAGTCTGGTCACTACATGTCCATCATGATCTGCCACGCTAATACAATAATATGCTTGAGTGGTAATCCAATCTGTGGTTGAAGCAGGTTGGCTTACTCATCCACAATCCCATGACTTAGCTGATATACTACCATTGATAGTGATATACTGCAATCGATATACTGCCACGGATCATATATACTGCAATGAATAGTGATATACGTCCATGGATAGTGAAATACTGTCAAAGATGGTGGTATACTGTCAAAGAGGTGACATACTGCCATTGATAGTGGTATACTGCCACGGATAGTGTTATGCTGCCATGGATAGTCATACACTGCCATGGATAGTAATATACTGTCACAGATAGTGAGAGCGTCATATCAGCTTTATAATTATGCAAAGTTATGTGTGTGTTCATATACTAGCTCCACTGACCACTGGTCATTGGGATATTTCTTGTCCAGGTCATGTAATCCACAGCAGCAGTGGATATCCGACTATCTCTGTTTGCTGTAGCCGTCTGACATGAGGAGCTGTGACTAGGCGATCTGTTTGCTTCCCCTATCTGTTTTCTATTGAGCTGTGTTGATTGGACTGTACTACTGATACTACGTCCAAGTGTCTGGGTGGTCACCACATGTGACAAGACCAGTAGAATCACTTTAAATTGGCATTTTCTTTTCAACGGCACAATGCAAAATATTAATGTTTTCACAGCATACTACTTCAAGATATGCTACAAGCTTAAATTGAAAAATCGAATTTGAATAAGATTTCTTTCATATTTACATGCAAATTGGTCTTGCAATTGGCTATGCAATATAGAAGTATATATTATAAACTACAGCAATGTGAAAATATACATCTGAATTTTGCACTGCTACACACATACACAGGCAGATTACTTGCTCCTATCCAGCAGTAAAACAGCAACAAGAATGTTTGATACCTACTGCAGTGATTGACACTGCATTGGCCCAAAATACCACCAAATATACAAGCACCTGTTTGGTATGAGTGGGGGGTGGGGGGTGGGGGTGATGGTAATTAAAGAGCATCTGTTTGTGAAGTGTGAGGATGGATCAGATGTTGTCACTGGCAGCACCTGTCTGGAGAAGCAAAGATGCTGTTGGTTTTAAAATCAACATATCTTTTGGTTAAAATAAAGTAAATTAATAAATAATAAATATATGTAAATTTATGATAAAAATAATAATAATGGTGTAATTAAAATCAGACAATTCAGTCCACAATTGGGGAAAAATTAGATTATTTTGCAGACGAAGTAAGAGGCATAATGTGTTGTTGCTCCATGAAGTTAACTACAACACGGGGCCTGTGGGATGTTTATTAAGATACTACTTTAATAAACACTAGGTTGAACAAATAATGAAGATAAAGAAGATAGCATGGTGGAAGTTAGCACAGTGGTAGATCATCAGATAGACTATCCATAATCATCAGACTTCACAACCATAGGTCCGAGTTCTAACCCACTCAGCAACTCTGGCATCTATATTCATGAATGATGTGTTTTCGATGTGATAGGATGCACTGTCTGTAGTCCATATTTGTCCATCAGTCCCAGCTAGTGCTGTCAGCTCTACTGCAACACCATGTACTATGGGTGTTGTAGGTTTCCTCCTGCCATACACTGACACTCTATATATGGAATACGTAAAATAATCTTGAAAGTAACTTTACACTAAACTTGTAACCAAAATAAAGGATAGAAAGGAGCTAGATATTATTTCATGATAAATCCGAGGTAGTTAATAAACTTTACACTTACCTACACAACAATAAACATCCATTAAACTTTGCTTCTTACCACTTTACTGACAGTCATAAAAAGCACAACTAAAGTCATCTAAAATTGTTTAACAAAGAGGTGCGAAGGAATAGCGTTGACAATACTTAGCCACACACACACATGCACACACAGACACACACAGACACACACACACAGACACACACAGACACACACACAGACACACACACAGACCACACACAGACACACACACAGACACACACAGAGACACACACAGAGACACACACAGAGACACACACACAGACACACACAGACACACACACAGACACACACACACAGACACATACAGACAGACACACACACAGACACACACACACAGACACACACACAGACACACACACATAGACACACACAGACACACACACAGACACACACACACAGACACACACACAGCACAGAGACACACACACAGAGACACACACACACAGACACACACACAGAGACACACACACAGAGACACACACACAGACACACACACAGAGACACACACACACATACACACACACAGACACACACACAGAGACACACACACACACACAGACACACCCACACACACATACACACACATACACACACACACAGAGACACACACACAGAGACACACACACAGACACACAGACACACACACACACACACACACACACAGACACACACACACACACACACACTGTACTCTGTACATCTCTTAGTCATACTGGTCGTACACAGTTGATGAGCAGTGCACTTGGCTATAACTACAGTTACCTACCTTTACCTTTGTGTATCTCCCACCACGTGTAACACCATAAGATTATATTCAAACTCGAAATAATGATCTAAAATAAAATATGATTTGCTCGTTTGTTAGATACAACAAGAACTGTAATGCAATTGCACGGCGAGATTTAATAAAACAGGTTTTATGAACTGAATGAGTAATTCCATGGATTTATTAGGAAGTAATGCTCTCTCTCTCAGAAACCAGCATAATCCACCCAGACCACCCATTTCCACTTTTGTCGGGGCAATCACACCTCACCTCACACTTAATTTTTATTGTTACCTGAGACGTGTCTCCTATAGCGAGGCAAACCATACAAACAGCACATTAAGTGTAAGATAGGATTAATGGAAGACGATCTGAAAGCATGTGCACTTTATAATTAATATGCTGCTGTAGATATGCTGGGTGGCATTAGGGGTGGGGTGCTATTGGTTGTATTGGGGTTGGGTGGCATTAGGGGTGGGGTATTGGTGTTATTGGTGAGGTGGTATTGTGGTTGGGTGGTATTGGAGGATGGTTAACAATTGTATTGGGATAGGGTGGCATTGGTGTTATTGGGGTGGGGTGGCATTAGGGGTGGTATTGGGATGGGGTGGTAATAATGATATTGGGGTGGGGTTGTATTAGGGGTGGGGTAGTATTGTTGTTATTGGGGGTGGGGTGGCATTAGGGGTGGGGTGGTATTGTGGTTGAGGTGGTATTGGGGGATGGTTAAAAGTTGTATTGGGATGTGGTAGTATTGGTGTTAATGGGATGGGTGGCATTAAGGGTGGTATTGGAATGAGGTGGTAATAGTTGTATTGGGTGGGGTGGTATTAGGGGTGGGGTGGAATGGAGAGAGGTGGTCTAGAGATAGTGTGTCTGCTTCATAATCCACAGGTCCCAGGTTCGAACCTGGATTATGTCACTGTGTAGCGCTCTTGAAAAAAGTGCTTAGATCCACACTGCTCCAGTCCACCACTACGCGATCACCTCTGGATGGTAGTGATAGTGGGGTGGGGTGGTATTTGGGATGGGATGGTAATGGTAATATGCATACAACATTTTTCAACAATTTACATATACCGTACACCTACCTATACCCAACAATATATGCTAGTAGCAGGTGAAGTGTGAAGGAAGTCAGCTACCATACTACTCACAGATGAATGGAACACTATTGTGGGACACTACTGGAGGGTGAATCAAAATAGCCAGTGGAAAATAGTTAAAAGGAGTATGTCTGTATAGTCCAGACTTCAAGGTACATGTTATGTAGTTCATGTGTACACAAATGGAAATTTAATTTCTGTTTCATTTTAAGAATGATTTCTACTTTGTATCATGGATGAAATCTTTGTACTTTAACTATATAATAGTTGAGGGCAAAACTGTATTTTGTTACATTAAACATAGTAGTAGACCACACAATATTTATTATTAAATGTTCAAAATTACTTTCATGCACCAGCACAATTTAATGTTTAGTAAGCAGTGACATTATATATTAATCCACACCTCTGTCAAGCAAATTAACTTAAATATGTCCCACAAATTTACTTAAACACCTCATCCTATACCCCTACCTCCATTAACTGAACTGACACGTCATCCTACACCCGTACCTCCATTAATTGAACTGACACCTCACCCTACACCCCTACCTCCATTAACTGAACTGACACCTCATCCTATACCCCTACCTCCATTAACTGAACTGACACCTCACCCTGCACATCTACCTCCATTAACTGAACGGACACCTCACCTTACACCCCTACCTCCATTAACTGAACTGACATGTCATCCTACACCACAACCTCCATTAACTGAATTGACACGTGATTCTACACCCCTACCTCCATTAACTGAACTGACACCTCACCTTACACCCCTACCTCCATTAACTGAACTGACATGTCATCCTACACCCCTACCTCCATTAACTGAACTGACACGTCATCCTACACCCCTACCTCCATTAACTCAACTGACACCTCACCTTACACCCCTACCTCCATTAACTTAACTGACATGTCATCCTACACCCCTACCTCCATTAACTCAACTGACACGTCATCCTACACCCCTACCTCCATTAACTGAACTGACACCTCACCTTGCACCCCTACGTCCATTAACTGAACTGACATGACATCCTACAACCCTACCTCCATTAACTGAACTGACAACTCACCTTACACCCCTACCTCCATTAAATGAACTGATACCTCACCTTATACCCCTACCTCCATTAACTGAACTGACATGTCATCCTACACCCCTACCTCCATTAACTGAACTGACACCTCATCCTACACCCCTACCTCCATTAACTCAACTGACACCTCACCTTACACCCCTACCTCCATTAACTCAACTGACACCCCACCCTACATCTCCACCTCAATTCTGTTGCCGACATCTTCCAGGTGTGGACTGTTGAAGGACTAGCAGCTCCTACTACAAGCTTTCTGATCATTACCATAACAAGTACACATGTGTGTCACAGACATTAACAAACACGAGATCACCAGATCTGATTACCAGGGCATGATGCCAGTTTTCTTCTATCACATAAAGAATTGGTCAGCTATATATGAGTGTGAGTGAATGAGTGAGTGAGTGACTGAGTGAGTGAGGAATGGTTGCTTAATTCTGACTTCAGTAACACTTGTAATGTGGAATGTATTCTGATGGAATACGAAGTCCACGTATAATGTGCTATATCCACATTTGAAAACATTCGCGCTTTGACCACTGCACTATTATTACCACTGTCAAAAGATTAATGTGCACTAATTTAATCTTTTCACCTCCCTGGGGACTATACAACTATACAAGGCACTGGAAGGTTAACATTCATAACTACATCTCATCCTGTTTGTGAAAGTTACCTTTCTGACGCGATATTGATAGGATACAATGTCTGTAGAGTGGCAATACAGTTATCATCCTTGGTCTTGTCAGTACCAGCCAATGCTCACATGTTTACTGCAACATTTAAGTACTACAGATGTTGCGGGTTTCCTCCTGCCCTAAACTGACAAGCAGTGATATATGTGAAAGAATCTTGAAAGTGGCTCTAAACCAAAAGAATTCATACATCTCATCCATTCACAGCTAGGTGGACTGGTGCAATATGAATCTAAGCATGTTTCTTGAGTCCTACGTGACGGCATGAGAGCTGGAATCCAACCCAAGACCTCACAGAATTATAGCACTGTCATAACCTAATAGATTAAAACACTACTGGACAATAAAGGCCCACACTTCTACAAGCAGTAGTCTGTGTCACACCTTGTTCTCACCCTAATACTCCTATTCAAAATATCACCCTAGAGGAGATAAGCAAGTTTAGATTTACTGGAGATCAGAGCATAAAGAATTCCAGTGGCTCCTTCCATATAAATATAATACCAATCAATATAATTTATATTTAAACTATTTACTTTTACCTTCTGAGACTACGGATAGTTTATCAGTAGTGATCAGATGAAAACACATTTGATAAAAAATAACAGAAACTACACAATGTGTTTATTCTGGGATGAGAGGTGATGAATGTGGAGTGTGGAGTGTGGAGTGTGGAGTGTGGAGTGTGGAGGGTGTGTGATATGACCGCATCCTATCCACGCTTGATGCTGATGTGGAGGTTACTAGACAGTGATAGTCATGTCTCTCCATACAGCAGATAATCCTGTCTGACAGTTCTTTGAATGGAGGTGTCACAACAGCCAGCCAGAACAGCACGTTCAGACATGTTGCTACATAATATCACCTACAACTTTATGAATGAACAGATTACAACTTATTAATTGACTTGATGATAGTCATGTGTGAATGAAGAGTCACATGACGGGATAGATGTCACATGACGGGATGCCATTTGACAGGATGGATGTCATTTGATAGAAAAAATGTTAATTGACAAAATATACTGGTGTAAGATAGTCAGGTATTAGCACACTGATTCTTTTGACTTTAGAGCCAAAGGTTCTGTGTTTAAACCCAGCACCACTGTCAAGGAAGACACACACACACACACACCACACACACACACACACATGCATGCACACACACACATGCACACACACACACACACCACACACACCACACACACACACATGCATGCACACACACACATGCACACACACACACACACCACACACACACACACCACACACACACACACACACAGAGACAGACACACTCAGACACACACACACACACACACACAGAGACACACACACACCACACACACACACACAACACACACACACACACACAGAGAGACACACACTCAGACACACACACACATACACACACACACACACCACACACACACATCACACACACACACACACACTCACACACACACCACACACACACACACACACACACCACACACACACACACACACTCACACACACACTGACACACACACACACACACAC
>JAUTBT010063861.1:0-14440 GCA_032361225.1 Lepetodrilus schrolli
GTTTGGCAGTTGTTAATGCACAGGGTGGCCATACACGCTACTGAACGTTTGAAACACCAACTGGCATTCTTGTGACTGTAACATATATATATATTTATATATATGAGAGAGAGAGAGAGAGAGTTAGTTTGTGTGTGTATTAATGAATTCATTACACGAGTTGGTAAAACAAATATATTGCGAGGACCTGCTGAGCACATCATTTTTGCCATCAAGTTTAATAAATTCAACAATATATGAATGAATGAATGCATTAATTAATGCTTTACGTCGCAGCTAGAATATTTCACCCATAGGCGACGACTACAATGTTAATTTACAATAAAAATTAATAATCAGACATGCAAGAAAATATAAATAAGCATGAAAAACCATGCCAAAAAGTCAAGAGTAACATGTATAATATTGGCAAATAGACGATAGTGAATACGACTGTGAGATTCTATTACTCGCACAGTTGTAGAAACTACCGTAATAGCATTGATTGGTCACAAACAACTCTCTTATTGATAATTAACACAAGCATTTTCTGGTCAATAAATATGTTTTACTAAAGTGAAGAATGAATATTTAATTTACCGTAAAACAATTAAATGTGTAGATGTGCCAGTAATAATACTCGTAACACATTTCGTGGCTCAAGACCAATTTGTAATCGTCTTAGGTATCGTAGTAATATTAATGAAGGAAATTAATTATTCATTCATTCTTTAATTCAATCATAATGGTAAAGAAAATTACGGAATTATATTAGTCAAAATCTTTTTTCGATAATGCTAGGCTGTTTGTACATTAGGCAGTATAAATAGCAATAGATCCAGTACATATATGTATGTACCTACGACAAGTAGGTTAGTCATGAGTAGATATCGTGCATACCTATAGTTACTATTATTTCGTACATATTTATCGCTAGGGGCGAGTGGTAACGCAAAGGTAGCACGGTTGTACTTCGCAGTCAAAGGCTCCGACCTCGTCAGTTTCCTTTCTGATGCGATAGAATAGTGCGCTGTCTATACTCTGGCAATGCAGGTATCATCCTTGGTCTGTCAGTACCAGCCGCTGCTCGCAGGTTTACTGCAACATTCAACGATGTTGCTGGTTTCCTCCTGCCCTAAACTGACAAGCCGTGATACAAGTGAACGAATTGTTAAAACGGCTCTAAACCCAATTAAAACAACAACAAAATACACCATATGTCGTACATACCTTTGGCTAGTAAGCTAGTCATTTGTACATACCTATGGCTAGTAGGCTATTCAGGAGGGAAATCGACAGGATAGCAAACACCATGATTGATTGATGACAAGTGTACAGGATGCCCGCACTAAACACACGGGTGAATATATACTGTAGGGGTCGTTGTTACCACTTGTATTATACCGGAAGTGGAGGCTGTGGCAGAAACGATGTGACCTTTTAGCGCGTCTTTTATTATTCATGCTCGTAAATCAGCTTGTATCTTTAGTAAATGCTGTGGAATTATAGACATATAGACAGAGAATGATTATTTAAGGTTCCACTTGGTAGGGATACAAATGGATTTATATAAAGGTGTAATATTGTGAAGAATCAACGCTTCCATACAGTAATGAATGCTCCACAGAGTCGACATTAATTATTTACTCCGTTTTGTAAAATGCTCTTTGCATCGCCTAGGATATTTTATCAAAACAAAACTATTCTGTTATCCATTTGCATCCTCTGATATCTACTGTTGAGTGTACAATTAAGTCCAATATCCAATGACAGTCGACTACCGACACAGTTCTGTACTCTCTTGTCGGTAACGGCGTCAAAAATAACCTTTACTCAGCCATTGTTACGGGTGGCGATACCTTAGCGTTGCGCCATTTTGTACAGGTCTGGAATAGGCAAATACACTAAAGTGTACATTCGCTTAAAGTGCCTAGATCAATTTGGACGCAATATGAAATCAAAATCTAAAAGATATATACGACGAAGTACCAAATAAAACGTACATTCAAGACTATCCGCGCAACGCAGTCCCCTCTACATGTCAAAAGGCTGTACCTCTCGATAAAAGTTTAGCTATCCTTGAGCAAATAGTAACGTTGTGCTGTTGTATACTGTTGTATACTTTAAAATATGGTTGTCATTGTTTGATGACCTCTTTAAAAAAGAAATCCCTTGAAATAGTGCTATTTAAACTTGTACAGATTAAACGTTACATTTGGTAGTGTTAGAAATTAAGAAAATAATAAGGTGGCCCAGTGTTAATGGTGGTCAAATCTGTAATTTGCAGGGGGTCCCATAGATACCTTTAACATTGCAGATTTTCAAATGATCACAGGGCCACCTTTAAATTCGAAAACTGTAAATTGGTGTAATTATTTTGTCAATAAGGATTTAGCTCAATATGTGGTTTAATTTTGCTCAATTTCGGATACCCATTAGTGAGAATGAGTGATCAGCAGTAACGTCGCTAATAGCCGCTACTTTCTTTTAGCTTGTTCATGTCGGCCATTCAGAAGTATCCATGTATTTACCATGAAGTCCAAGGCCACAATATAATTGGACCATTTCCTAAAAATTGGGAAGTTAATTATTTGTTTCCGTCGGTATGTGGGCGACACAGATGTGATTAGCTGCAACTAAAATATCAAAAACATCTCCCCTCCGTGGCTTACTGGTCTGGTTAGAGCGTCGACCCGGAAAGCGGTAGGTCGTGATCGGTGGAGAGATCCAAAACCCTAATAACCGCCGTAATGATACAAGATAAGACTTGGTCCTCTGATTTCCGGATAATAAACAGGCTGTCATCTCTAATCCCGCAGGGGCTTGTGTTGTTGTAGAGCTGCAATGATTACCTCACGTATTCGGTGCACTAAATATAGACAATCGACGAATTGTATTCGAATGAAGAGATTATTAACCGAGTGTCTTTAGATATCGTCTATATCCAGCACATAGGGATACTCTTTGTATTATAATACATATAAATTATCCCTAAATTCAGGATATCTAAAGACACGAGGTCAATAATCTCTTTATCATCTAATTTAAATACTTCTCTATAAGAAGAAAACATCAACGTGTGAATTGACATTTTTTTAAGTTACGCGTAGGAATACATGCAGGTCGGTAAATTGTAAACAACTTCACTCATTGATAAATACACCATATTTTTCTCCTTTCTATTTCGACATTTAATGTCGTTAAATTGTATGGCCGTTAACGATTCTCAGTGGAGGACTTGCTGGGCCGCCACTACTGGCAGCCTGGCAATGCCCTCCACATCCCGTAGATAGACGCGGGAGAAGGTGGATTCGTTACTTTTACAGTAACAAAATGCCGCTCTCAAGATGTTCTCCATTGAAACGGACCTGATGTGTGCCAGGGATGTGGCAATCGCTCTGATTTCGTGTGCTCGCGGAGTACCTTGGTTGCATTCGAGGTCACCGTTACTGCCTGTACTATCTATCGGGACAATGGAGGAGCAGCGATTACCTTACCTTGTTTAGTGAAGGAAATTAACAAGCGGCGCGGAGAGGCTCGTGTTGGTTTTGATTTCTCCAAATAGCACTTTAGGGCAGAGTGACATATTCAGGTCCTTGGATCCAAGGGTGTGAGCTAGTGACGGAACCACGATTGGCGGGGAATGTTTCCCCCCATAAGTTGGTTCTTTGCCACAAAGTCAGTTAGGAGAGACAAATGTACTTTGTGGCAAAGAACCAAAGTCAGTTAGGAGAGACAAATGTACTTTGTCTTTCTCCCAGCGAATGGCTTTATATCAATTGCGTGTTGCTAATGCCAAGAGGAACGCGGTAAGACCAGCGAGCTGCATCGGTTAGCTGTTCAAAGGGAGGACCTTTGAGAGCTTCCAACACAATAAATACATCCCATTGCGGCACCTTAAAGGTGGCTTTGGGTGCATTTATTTTCAGATAATTGCCCAGTTCTCTTAGTATCGGGTGCGCCGACAAATCGGGACCGTACCCTGGGTGAAATGTTTCTTTTGCACGAGGTGCATTAAGAAGTCGCAGAGCTGGGCCACTTATATCACCTGCCGTCGCTCTGCCCAGTCAACCCAGAGGGGCCAACGCGACTGATGCACTCTCAGTCGAGGAGAGTCGCGCGCGAGAGGACACGTTTTCAGAAAAGCCCTTCTCGCGGAGGGACTGTTGGATGGTTTGCATGCGTGAAGCTTGTAAACTTCCGGTTTCTGCTGCACCAGCCTTGACTGGGGCTGCGAGAGGAGGTCCCGTCTCGTGCCGATTTACTGGAATCTCTATCGGCAGAGATAACAGTAGAGTGAACCAAGGATGTGCTTGCCAGTTGGGAGCTAGTAGTGTTATTACTGAGCTCTCCAGCTGTGCATTTCCTCCGCCGGTACTGTTAAGCACAGCAAACGTCCCGTCCAATCTAACGCAAGTGCATCTACGCTCTCTGCTAGTGGATCTGGGACTGGAGACACGAACACGGGCAATCTGTTGTTCTGTCCCAAGACTTTGGCAGTGCCCCGAATGTGTCCCCCCCCCCCTCTTTGTTTACGTAGGCGGCAACTAGTGAGTTGTCCGTCCGGAGGAGCGTACCTGGTTGCTCATAGAGTCCTGACAGGCTATTCCTGCCCGATGGACAGCCTCCATTTCGAGGAAGTTGATGTGCCGGCCCCTGAGGACCGGTTCCCACTTCCCCGAGGCCAGGAGTGCGCCGATATGGGCGCCCCAGTCCGTGTTGCAGGCATCTGTAAACAGTGTCTGCGTGGGCGGGTGAAGAGGGCTTGTCTGTTCCAGAAAGCCCTCCCGCAACGTTTGTTTCACTGTGGCCCGAAACCACGTAGCTGTTTCTAACATGAGGCATACGCCCCCTAAATCCAAAATCATGTAAATCGGATAAAATACCTGGAGAAGGCATATGACACTACGTGGAAGCATGGTATTTTATCTGATTTACATAACATGGGTTTTAGGGTACGTATGCCTCATTGTATTAACACCTTTTTGCAAAGCCGTGAATTTAAGGTTCCAGTCGGGACTACCTTCTCCGATTCTGTTGATCAGGAGGTGGGTTTCCCACAAGGTGCAATATTATCCGTAACACTATTTAGTATCAAAATCAATAACCTTGTCATGGTTCTCAACGATAACATTGATGGTTCACTTTTTGTAGACGATATTAGCATTTCAAATATGTCTACTGTTGACCGCCAGTTGCAAGTATGTCTCAATAACATTAATCAATGGTCTCTTGAAAATGGATTTCGATTTTCAAAGGCCAAACTAATGTAATACACTTTTGCAACAAACGTAAGTTACATAATGATCCAGAACTATTTCTGGACAACAAATTATCTTTTACACCACATATCATCTCAAAACTAAAAGTCTTAAAGCTTTGAATTATTAAAATCTGTATCTGGCACCAAATGGGGTGGTGACCAGAAAACCCTACTAACATTATATAGGGCTCTGGTTCGCTCGAAATTGGATTATGGTTCTATCATCTACGGTTCTGCTATTTAAGAGCTATTTAAAACAATTGACTGTATGGACTTTAGAACTCAGCGTGCCGATTTTTACTCTTCGCTCAACCTTAAAAATTTATTCACCCAGGTTCCTGGGCATCTCATCATATATTTTGTATAGGAAATTGGTTCATACCACAAGTTTTAATTCACCATTTCATAGTTATTATCATTCTCTGTTTACTGTTGCTATCGTGCTCCTTGGAGCTGCAGCGGACAGGCTGGCGATGACTTGCAATTGCGGAACCTGGAACCCATGACCCAATTGCTGATAAGGTAAAGCACCTAAGTGGATTTGGGATGTATAAAGAAACATCCAGCTTTAATATATGGCGGAAGTTTAGAGGAGTTGAATGTGAGAAGGTATGCGTTTGTTTTGATGGTTTCACCATTATTATGGATGGTGAAACGTTTGACCTCAGAAACGCCCTGAGAGTCCAGCTCGAAGGCAATATCATCCTCAGACAGGGACTGTAAACAGCGATCCCTGTCACGGATGACTCCCCTACAGGTGTTTAAAGACCTGTGAGGGATACCTTGACCTGGACTTCAGTAAATTTGGTGGTTTTGAGGAGGTTTGCTGCCTGTTGCATTTTACTGCATTCAAGCAACAGGGACCCATCTCGAAACCGTTTAACTGAAATCAGATTGCCAGCAATTGACTGTAAAGTTTTGGCGATAAGGAACGGATTTGAGGTGATAGGAGGCCAAGCATCTGCAGCCTGTTTCACTAACGTGGTTAGCACACTAACTTTAAGCAAATTACCTTAACGCGCTAACTGTAGCCCGCTAACCTACATTTTGCATTTCATAAAAGTTAGCATCCTTAACTTTGTACGATAACTGAGCCTGAAAAGTTAGACTGGTAAGGACCAATCTAAACTTTAGTTAGCACGCTAAATTAGTAGCAGACGGCATTTCATTCTGTGCATAATGGCTGCTGCTATTGTTGTACAATATGGTTATGAAAGGGCAATGAGAAGAGAGAGGATTTTTCGCGACCGTGAACATCCATTGGAGTATTATAGTGATAAAGAACTGCATGCCAGGTATCGGTTTACAAGAGAAGGAGTGCTATATATAGCTGGCCTGCTGGAAAATAGCCTTAGAAATCAATCTGCAAGATCGATGGCGCTACCACCCATTTTGCAATTAATGATTGCTTTGAGATATTTAGGATGTGGAAGTTTTTTGTTGGTTGTTGGGGACACCCTTCCTAGGGTGTCTAAGTCAACTGTATGTCGGTGTGTTCGACGAGTTTGCCTCGCATTGGAGAGATTGGCATCAACCCTTATCAAGATGCCTGTTGGAAAGGGCATAAACATTGTGAAAAGAGGATTCGCATCTCTAGCAGGTAGGCCTATAATTGATTAATGATATTATTGTTAATACTTTCACTCAAATCAAGCTTTTGTAGACAATTTTCTAATTTGGTACCCACATTTTGCTCACCTTGTAATGTATGGATATTAAACTTAAAGTAATAAATTCGTCATTTCAGGATTTCCAAATGTCATAGGTGCTGTGGACGGAACTCATGTCCCAATCATCGCACCTTCAGGGGATCAAGAACCGGACTTCGTAAACAGGAAAGGAGTGCATAGTGTGAATGTTATGGTGAGAGTTTAGCCACAACAGTTTTAAAATAGTATTTATTATAGTATTCTGTATTTGATACAAGAGCCTACATGTATGTGTCTATTATAAATGATTTAAATTATTCAAATTAATATTTCAGTTTAGAATTGAATATTACTCAAATTATAAATACAATTTATAATTGTATAATAAGCAAATGTAACATTGTATGATATTCACATATATAATACAATTCATTATTAATAGTTTAACGTTTGTATTATTAATATAGGCTGTGTGTGACCATCGATTCTTAATCACTAATGCCGTTATCCAGTGGCCAGGATCTGTCCATGATTCAAGAGTGTTCAATGAGTCGGCGCTGGGGCACCAGTTAGCCCAGGGTAGGTACCTTTTCCCCCACAAAGTCAGTAAACGTGTAACAATAAACATACAACTAATAACTCATCAATTTCATTTAATTATAAATATGAATGCATACAAAATGTATTAGATGAGATACACATCATGGTTACCATTTATATACATATCAATAAATACTACATTTTAACAATTTAACAAATTTCTCAACAACTATATAACAAATAGAAGCAATAAATTATGAATAGTGAACTATAAATATTTAGATAACAAACAAAAATGTACATCCATAAAGAAATGTAAACTATACAGTGGTGGTATCATAGATGCTTGTGGGACAGGTGATGATGGCAGCATTTAGACTTCAATATTGTCTTCTGAAATAGAAAGCAGTGAAATGCACGTCTACGTATACCACCAGTGATTGGGGATGGTTGCGATCATTACATAAATTATATTTATATTTACAGATCCACCAAATGGCTACCTTTTGGGCGATAGTGGATATGCTTGTAAACAGTATTTACTAACACCTTACTACGAGCCGGAACAGCCATGTCGGATTAATTACAATAAGGCACATTGTAGAACACGAGTTGTCATTGAACAGACATTCGGAACAGCTAAGAACCGTTTCCCTTGCCTGAAATACCTTCGTTTAAAGCCAGAGCGAGCGGTAACTGTAATTGCAGCATGTTTTGTTTTACACAACATTGCATGTTTAAGAAACGAGATACATGTAGTGGATGTGGATGCTCCTGTGACAGATGAGGAAACACCGAGAGGTGTTAATGATGGAACTGGTCTGAGAGACTGCATTGCTCGATATTATTTTACACATGTCTAAGGTCATCATCACGTCTTTTTCTTTGGTTTGCATTAGATCTACTTACCGTCCAAACCTAATTCTCTCCTAAGTTTAATTTCTTGGAGCTTTAGTACTCTTTCTTTTACATGACAACATGCCGTAGCTGCTTGTAAATACAAACAATACTGATGAGTTGCATCTTTGTTTGACAGCTTCTTCTTTGACAGCTGAAATAATGTTATAATTTGGCAACCTTAAATAATAGGTGCAGAGTGTTTCCATCCAAGAGACCGCTCAGTCTGATAGTTCGGATTATTATTTAATTACCCATAAAACAGATATACCAAGTTATATAGAGATTAAATGGAATCTGAGTGAGGTAAAAGTAGATTTACATTTGATGATGTTGAAGGAGATTCATCAACGGGAGGCTGCAGCACTACCTCGGACACGTCTCCGGATTGTGGTTTGTCCGTTTTGAAGTATGTCACCTCAACCAGATTTCCGGATTCATCTATGGGGGAAAAAAAGAAATAATATTACAATGTGTGTACAAAACCGTGTAAATACATGCAACTGTAAGAAGTTAATAATGTCTATACCATTGATAGTATATGGTCATATTAAATGAAATAAAAATATAACAAATTCTTTACACCAATTATTATTATTATTATTAGTAGTAGTAGTAGTAGTAAGTAGTAGTATTATTCATAAGTACATAAAGTGATTGATTGCACACTTAGTTATTTCATTCCCTATGAGTTGTGGCACATCCTCAAGATTTAATGAATCTCCCGTGTCGATTGCTACGTCAAGACCTTGTAACGAAGGTCGACCTTCGAGGGTAACCAAAACCGCCTCCTCTGCAATTGTAAGCGGTAGCTCCCTCTTCCCGCCACCTGTTCCATGCCTCTTCAGATGTGCAAGCTTCTTTTTGGCTACATATTTCAGACAAAATAATCATTCTGTGTATAGAGTTGATACATGTAATTTATCTGAAAGTGATGTGAAGACCAAAAACTATAAACATATTATTTTCACATACCAGCTGATGTAATATTCTGTCTCTTTTTCTTAATCTGTGCCACCGTTCTTATGCCATGATTGCTGACGCTGGAAGTAAATTAAAGAATAATAATAACAAATAATTAATTTAATTCTATACACAGACTTGATCTTCTGTCGAATACTTAAATTACTGTTCATGTTTTGAATATGTGAGGAGTTGTCTCCCTTCACGTACGTAATTAACAACGCTAAATGCAGATACTATTCTTGAATTTCCCGTGTGATTCTATAAAATAATATTAGTAGTATATGTATGTAGTTGATCTAGTGGATAGTGAAGTATGTTCAGTGATACAGGGGTCATGAGGGCGCAGTCAAAAACATAGTGGACGTGAGCATTTGTTTTCAAAGTGTGTGAATTGTGCTAGGAACAGCACTGTGATTCCTCTTTCATACGGAGAATAACGATATTGGCGTACGAGAACATTAACACGACACTATGCCTATGATCATGTGCAATGTAAAGCACTATCAGGAATTATTTGACTGCTATTACTTAAGACACAATGACAAATTGACATATCGTATTTTAGCCTATATAGTCTACCTGTTTACGGCAGCAGCCAGATCAGCCCAGGCGTGACGGCGTAAATTTTCCCTCCAACAGTTTTTGTCGTTTGGCATATTCTTCAATTATTGCCAGTTCTTCAACTTTTGTAAACGGGACGCGCGGCTGAGAACAATCTGATACAGATCTGTCGTCTGCTACGAAAGATGCCATTTTAAAACCGGAAATGACACTTGAACTTTAGAATGCTACGGTTAGCGTGCTAAGTTTAGACTACTTGAAAAAACGTTGATGAAACAAGTTAGTACGGAAATAAGTTGGCACGCTAAGTTTAGTATGCTAACGTAGGTTAGCATGCTAAGTTATTTTTGCGTGCTAATCATGTTACAGATGGCGGTGAATCCTTCCTTGACAGCTACAGACTGGATAAGTTGGATATCTCAAAGCATATGCGGAATGACGAATATTGCTTGTCACAAGGAGTCGTCATGTGTCTTAGTAGCTTGCAGTAACCCCATGCAGACAGAGACGTATCCAGGCAATATTTGTGTTTGTCTCCAGGCAATGGTACTGTATGTCTCCAAGCAAAGTAGTGTCTCTCCAAGCAAGTAGTGTCTCTCTCCAAGCAAGTAGGGTCTGTCTCCAGGCAATAGTAGTGTCTGTCTCCAGGCAAAGTAGTGTCCGTCTCCAGGCAATAGTAGTGTCTGTCTCGAGGCAAATTAGTGTCTGTCCCCAGGCACTAGTAGTGTCTGCCTCCAGGCAAAGTAGTGTTTGTCGCCATGCAATAGTAGTGTCTGTCTCCAGGCAATGGGAGAATGTCTCCAAACAATAGTAGTGTCTGTCTCCAGGCAATGGGAGAGTGTCTCCAGGCAATATTAGTGTCTGTCTCCAGGCAAAGTAGTTTCTGTCTTCAGGCAATTGGAGTGTTTTTTCTCCAGGCAATAGTAGTATCTGTCTCCAGGCAATTGGAGTGTTTTTCTCCAGGCAATAGTAGTGTATGTCTCCAGGCAATGTGTGTCTCCAGGCAATGGTAGTGCCTGTCTCCAAGAAAAGTAGTGTCTGTCTCCAGGCAACAGTAGTGTCTGTTTCCAGGCAATAGTAATTTCTGTCTCCAGGCAATAGTAGTGTCTGTCTCCGAGCAATAGTAATGTCTGTCTCCAGGCAATGGGAGTGTCTGTCTCTAGGCAATGGGAGTGTCTTCAGGCAATAGTAGTTTCTGTCTACAGGTAGTGTCTGAAAGTACACTGTTTAAACAAGGCGTCACTCAACATGAGACGATTCATTGTATTACAATCACTCTAACATGGAATGTGTGCTGCACACAATGAACAGAGAATGAAAATACAATAATCGTGTGTATTTTTATCCCGCTAGATTACATGTAAAAAGAGAAATGCTATTGCAATTATTTATATGAGTATATTAATTAAATAATTTTGTAGGTTTTTATATTATATAATCACATGCAAATCCGAGCAGCCATTGAACAACAGCGTGACATAGAGATATGTGCATGTAATTCCTCAGTTTCTTCAGCATGTTCTGTAAATAACTAGTCTCTGCGAAAGTTGTTAGATCTCTGATAGACAATGGCAAACAGATTAGTCTATGTCATCGCCAGTAGGTATGCACACTCGACAGCTAGGTTTGTGCAGGAGTCGAGGTGTATATTTATTGGTACACAAGTCAAACCACATACTGTATACGTCTCCTGATAGGTGTACGATGTACACCGTGCACAGACACTTCTTTGTTACTTCTGTGAATCGTTAGACTTGCTCGCTGTAGTTGGGGCAAAGTCAAACAACTATGCAACAAACTTGAAATACAGACAGCAATTCAAAAGTGCTTCGGGTATTTATATAATTCATTACTATTGACAAGGAGACGCTGTCAAATGAAGGACGAAGCTACTTCTGAAGGCGGTAATACAGCCGGCAGTACTAACAGGAATGGCTGGTACATCAGTGGAGCCGCTAGCCTCATTCTGCTTCTCATGGCCATCTGTCTGGCCGTCATGGTGGGTCTCATAGTCCACCTCGCATCCCCTGGGACGCTGGTCTGCTCCTGTAACGCACCCACTGAGGATACGATATCCGAGGGTCAGGCTGCACTCAAGGCTCAATGCATAAAGGCCATACAGGAAGGAGATGTGGAGATATGTGAGTAGAGCGTGACCACATAATGTGTATTTTAGCGTCTATAAAATAAATATGTTGTATGGCGTCATGAATTAAGTTAACTCAGCCAACATTCATGGCGCCCCCACACTTGCCAATGGGAATTGTGCAAACTGCCATTCCATGTTTGATGTCTGCTGTCTCAATCAATGCTTGTTTGTTAAAACAAGGAAGGAGGAAACTGATACTTGCGTACAAGAAGCAACACATGTTAATAATAGATGTGTTTATGACACGCGGAATGCAAAAGAAATGAAGCCACTGTTATGCAGCACCGCCATGCATCAGGGAAGCATCACAGTCTGTAAGGAAGAATATAAGTCATTAGATAGTCACAGACATGATACGGTCATCGATATTATATTTGTTATACTTTGTTGATTTGACATTTTCATCTCTATTGTTGGCGACTCTGTTTTAGGTTCTTTCTGTCCAGTACCAACCACAACCCAGTTAACAGATAATTACACTACAACATCAACGCCTGAAACATCATCAGCGATGTTGACAACAACGACTCCTACCCCAGTTCCGGTTCAAGTGGTAAATTATCGACTTCCAAGAGGCGTTAAACCGATTAACTACAAACTTGAGATTCGACCAAATATATATGAAGCAAAGTCCTCCCTCTTCGATTTCACAGGATCAGTTGTCATAAAGATAAACGTTACTCAAGCCACATCTAATATAACCCTACACAAGGGGGGAATTACAGTATGGAATGAAACATTGAGGTCACTAGATCCTACTGCCGGGTCTCCTGTCATTACGAATACGTCCTACGACAAGGTCACGTCATTTTATGTCCTTCACCTTGACACTGACCTTCACCCTGGTAGGTTGTACGAGATTGGAATAGATTTCCACGACAAGATGGACCAAAGTGGCCGAGGCATATACTGGACCTCGTATGAAGCAGATAACAAAACTAAGATGTGAGGATAATTGGAATGACGTTTTGACAAGTTTATTAGGCCTACAGAGCTATTAGTATTGCATTTAACATGACTATTAACATTGAAATTCAACACCGGGCTGGCTGTTACATGAGTTAGTGTAGGTTTAATAAACATATAATAGGTATGTACATTTCTTAGCCGGTGTGTAAGACATTAGCACAAGAAAAGAAAAAAAGATAATTAATATTCTCAAAGTATTCAAAGTATATTTTTGGCTTTATGTAACACATTCCATGGTTAAATTCTTGGTACTAAACGAAACAATTATAATTCCACTTTAATATTTTTTAAATATATTTGGTATGCAAGATATCTGGTCAACACCAAACTGCAGCCCATCTTCGCTAGAGACGTATTTCCTTGCTTTGACGAGATTGAGTTCAAGGCCACCTTTGACGTCACACTCCTGAGAAAGAAAGACACAGCGAGGAACTACAAGTCTTACAGCAACACTGATGCCATTGCCCACGAGTATAGGTAAGTACTGATGCCATTGCCCACGAGTATAGGTAGGTACTGATGCCATAAATCAAATGATACATGCAGGTACTAATACCCTAGACTGACACCGCAGGTAGGTATTGATACCGTAGTCAATGATTATAGGTCATGAAACTAGACAATGATAATACAGCTACTGACATCGTAGATCATGATTAGAAGGACGTATTTTGAATACATACACTACTAATATATGACAGTGTTAAGGTATTGGTTATTCTAGTTCCTCTTCCACTGCACTTACACACATCTCCTGACTACTGAATGGTTCGCAAAATCAAGCTGACACTCATGTTTTGTGCTTCAGAGGCGATGGCTACGTAGCAGACAGATTTGCGACGACACCGTTGATGTCCACTTATCTGCTTGCCTTCATAGTGTGCGACTTCGACCAGTTGGAGAGCAAGACAGGAAATATCACAGTAAGAATAGTATATGTCTTTCCAGAATAAGTGACACTTTCATAAAGAAGACTTCTCTGATCAAGCACATCTGAAAATGTAGCGTGTTGCCCAATATATTCGTGTAAATACATCAAATGTACATACGTTCAGGTAAATACAATTGACAATGAAATAGGTAAACAAATCGTGATTGTATGCCTTCAAAATATTCAACTTTCAATCATCTGAAAATCGACATGCATGAAACGGAATTGTGATTTTCGATCACACACACACACACACACACACACACACACACACACACACACACACACACACAAATAAAGAGCATTAAGAAGGAAGCAATTATATATTACCGTTTTAGTACCGAACGCTAGCACGACCGAACGCCATCCAGTTTGCTGATCGAGCACATAGATATGGGTTGGCTTTCTTCAACTGGTATCAGTCTACGTTCAAACCTGGATATCCCATGACCAAGCTAGGTAAGTAGGCTTCTCAGCGTTCCTTTGCTAGAGTGCACACCTCCCCAAAACAAAAATAGTTACTTCTTAACGAGAGG
>JAUTBT010063872.1:0-14440 GCA_032361225.1 Lepetodrilus schrolli
ACAAGGTGTGACATAGACTAATCTATAGTTGATTCACTAAACAATACCGAGTTCATTTTTGCCATTTAAGAAGTCGTGTTTTCTTTTTAAAGGTTTTATGTACAATAAAATAATTACGTGCCACGTATGGTGGTATACTAACATTTCTTTGTATTTATTATTTAATTGTTTGACTTGTAATTAATAACGTTCGTAAAATTTTTAGGTCATGTTGTTCATTAACGGCATACAATCACAGATTAAGTTGTCGTTTTGGGACCGAATTGGAGTTTAAAATGCAAAGTGCATGCATTTAGCATACATAAAATCGCTTTTGTACCTCCAAATATTCCATTGCAGTTTACATTTCCGGTAAAATCCGAATAATCAGTTGGTAATGTACTGTAATATCTCAATTTAATCATTGAACACGGTCCAAATAACGTAGCTATCAATATTGAAATATAATAAAATATGATAATATTGAAAACCAGATAGATATGCGGGAAATGTAGCTGGTTCCCCAATATACTTGTGTAGACACATCCAATGTACATACTTTCATGTAAAAATACGCTTGACCATGACATATTTAAACAAACCAGTGATTGTATGCTTTTAAGAAGCGTGTTAGAATGAAACCGATATTTAGTCACCTCTCGTGTCAACCAATTTCCCCACGGAATGTGCCGAGCAATTACGAAGCACGTGGTGAATCAAAACAAATGCTTTGGTGAACGACATTTGTCCGAGTTAATACTGAATCCTGTAATTAGATCAACAAGCAACTATGTCATTATAATCCCACGTGTACTACGTTCATGAGGTACGGAGTTATTATGTTGGTAATACGGAATTATATTGGAATATGTTTAAGATATAGATGGATGCAAAGGACCTCAGTTTTCGCTCAGGTTCTCATTTTATTTATACAGCTGTTTTCCTAATTCTGGATCAATGCTAGTTCCGGGTCAGTGGCATACATAAAATGCATTCGCGGGAATACATGATACAGCACATACGTTAGAATGATCTATTTTGAATATTTAGCCGTTTATTTTAAAGGAAAAAAGTATACATAAAATGTCATTACAATGTATAGTTTTGTGTTTGTTTTATAACTTTTATTTCAACGACTAAACTGCTCGACTTGAAAATATTATAGTTGTAAAAACGCGTGTTGATTTTTGAGTGAGCATGCTAATTTGTAGGCGCAATAATTTTTCAAAATGCAGTAATCCGAAGAAAATACATACCATCAATAGCCAATAATGAATAAATGTCAGATCCAAGTAGTGCTAGTCTGTGTGGTAATTCATGCTCAGTGTTGAACGTGATTTTGCTAGTTTCGGATCAATCGTCCAAGCCGCGGTTTTGCCATCTGCTAAGTGGCATGCATTTATAAAAGTACTATATTTATAGGGGTGTAATCCATCAATATTATTATATAATTATATGCAAATTTAGTTCTAAACTGATTTTGTTTTTCATCAGACAATAAAAGGTCTTTAGTTTGAGAATTAAAAGTGGATAATGTTGACCTAGATAGAAACCATGCCAGTGCACTAGCTTCACTCACTGAGCACCAGACTGGTTCTATATTCTATATTGCGCTTATCATTAGCTATATTGACAGGGCTCAGTCTATAGTCAATCTGGAACTGGAAAATTGGTTTGAAATTAGGTCGTCAACATTCACTTGCGTTTCGGCAGATTGTGAGTGTTAAACTTATGTTTGAATTGATATGTCGATTTCTTTGCAACAACATGAGGTGTGTACTCCATCCCAGTTAAAAAGAATAGCATGACATTGCATAGTTACTTAACCAGTAACTTAACCAGTAACTTAACCAGTTACTTAACCAAAAGTGGTCCGGAACTAACCAAACGACTGTACCCTAATAGAGTAGAGCCTTGCTATTCCGTACAAGCTGCTAATTCCATACACTTCTGGATAAACGAATATTCTGCTTTTCCCTATTAGGTTTTGCTTGACAATTACTTCCCTTTCACTGGTAAAAAGAACGATACAGGTGATAATCATATGGGTTGACCCAAGACGGTCATATATTAATAGTTACACGGTGATCCGTGGCCATTTCTAACACAACGTCATCGAGATCGGGTTTTTCAAAAAAACTTTCTGTGAATTATATGTTTCATTTGTTGGTATGTGTACGGAATATGACGGATTTATCAAACTAGTTATCCAGCTATTTTTTAATTATATCTATTAAATAAGAATAATTTCATGTTTTATTCACTATATTACACTAAATGAATAATCCTATAATGCATTGCGTGACCCGTCAATGCTGTCAGACATTACCTGCGATATCAAGTGAGCAGATCGGCCAAATGTGTACGGAAATGCTAGGCTCAACTCTAATTATCACCGCAACTCTGCATTCATAGCTAATGTCGGCCTTCTATGATTATTATTGTAAATTATGACATTAACTAAATATGTACACTTTAAATGGTGTTAAAACGCACATCATTGTATCACAGTATGTGGCCTCTTTGACATGGCACGAGATTACCAGCTGATTACTCTGCAAAATAGCAAAGTGTGGTCGTTTTTGTTTTTCATTCCATAAATTATTTACTGAAGTATTGCTCATCGCTTTGTTTAGTCAGCAGAAGTATCCCGGAGTGGCTGGTTCCCAACACAATAAGAACTTTGTGTCAATACTTATTATTGGCAGGAATAACATTAGGCCATGTTTATGGCCGGGTAGTGTCATTGCATGAGTACCTGACAGTATGGTCAATATATTGACATAAAGGACTTCTAAAAGTTCAAGGAAACTTTATATTTATGTTACATTTAAATAAAGTGCCGGGCTCTAGACTAAAATATGCCAGATGTACAGGGGCAAGTTAGTTTGCACTGCGGGCAACCTATTTGTTTTAGCATATAGCACCTTTGGTACTGTTGCACGTAACTCAAAATGTTAGTCTGGAACCCTGAAGTGATAACATACATCATCCACATGTCAATGAAATATGCACTTCACTTTTCGTCTTTTTCATCTTTTTTTCAAAAACCTTCATGAACATCAAAATCTTAATTGTATGGATTTAGTTATAAATCACGACATTGTCAAATATTTTATGTCTTTCAGCTCTAATAAAATGGCAGGGGAGACTACTCTGCCTGGTGGTGATGGGGACGAAGCAGACGGAGGAAAACGAATCTTGGCACAATTCAAGAGCGAGACGGGAGACGTGGCTGGCGCCCCTTTTGATCTTCCTGTCAACATCACGGTCCAAAAACTCCGACTTGTCTGCAATGCAATTCTCCAGAAGGTGGGCAATGACTAATCATATAAATTACATTAATAACTTGCATACATAATATGCTTGAATCGATGAAGAATACAAATCACACTAACTTTAGGTTTGAAACAATGGAGGTTAATCAAAACATGCCACTATAGGAACTGAACAATGGCCGTACAAGACATATAATATATCTTTGTTTTGTAGTTGTTCTTGCAGTTCATTATGTTTCATTGCCTTCCTCCAGACACATAGATTATAAGGGTATTATGTCCATTTCAAAATTCATCAAATGCGTGAAAAGGTGATGTGTAATTCAGTGTAAATATGGCACCAGAGCCCTCCTGTACTAAACATCGTAGCTCTAAACCAACCTTATCTACTGTTGCCCTAATAATGCGAACATCTAATAGTTCGAGTACCTATTAATCGCAACAACAACGAAATTTCCGACCCTAAAAATACGTGCAATTGTTTTAAATCGTAATTTTCTAATTATTCAAAGACAATCATTTTACTCAAAACAATTTATAAAATAATTTATGTATTTTAATAAATCCTTTATTTATTTACCATTTCATTTACATACATATTTTATACTTTAGTTTGGTTGTCCCTAATTATATGAACATATATCATTTAAATGTTTTGTGTTTTTCTAATAATTCAAACAGCTACAAATTTAATTGTTTTCTCCTGTTCGAATTATTAGAGTAATTATGGTATGCAATGGTTACTATGGTAGGTAAAGTTACCATAGAGTTATGCTTTTACATACAGGAGTGCCCAGACCTTTTGTAATCATGGTAGTGTAAACAGCACAACCATTTTTATTGAAACAAATGTACTGAAATTGATGAACTGAACAATTTGAATGTATCTTTAGTGGATTACCTATAATGTTTCTCCCATATAGGATGAGAGCACTCCGTATTCTTTCTTCGTCCATGAGACTGAGATTGAGCAGAGTCTGGAGAAGACGATGGACCAGATGGCTGTGGACAGCTCTGAGCAGGTCCTGGACATTGTGTACCAGCCCCAGGCCGTGTTCCGTGTCCGCGCCGTCACGCGCTGCACCAGCACCATTGAGGGGCACGCCGATGCAGTCATATCCGTCGCCTTCAGTCCAGATGGCAGGTTAGTGCAACTTGATTATGTCGTCTGTTTTAATCATCATCATCATGTCGTCTGTTTTAAGGTGCCTTCTCACGCTGTGATATATATGAACAACGTGTATGTCTCCTTGTATCATCAATGTGAAGGATGAACGTAAAACAATCAAATTGATGTGTTGATTGTGACATAGAATCCATTGTATTCTATTGTTCCTATGTATCGCTATTACAAGTTTTTCATACAAATCGCACCGTGAGAAGGCACCTTTTGTGTTGATTGCAGTTTAGTGCAACTTGATTATGTTGTCTTGTTTGGTGATGCCTATATTCTTGATGGCAGTTTTGTACTGGGTGGTCCCGTATTTAGGCCCAGTTTGATGACACAGGATCTTTCCTTATTTAGGTCCATGGGCTTAAAGGCATACAATCACCAATTCAATTTTAGCATATTCATTAAATTTTATCATTCGTCTTATTTATCACAGCATATAAACGACCTAAAATATATACGAAATCGTTCAAAATCGACGGAAAAAAAAATGACGTTAAAAAATTGACAGTCGGAAGTCACTCATGTCGAAATATGCGGATGCATTCAGCAGCCCTAGTTTCAGCAGCACTCAAAGATGGATGCTAATAGTGCTTCGTTGTATGGTTCATTCACAACGACCACAATTGCCATTGTCATCTTCAATGACACGACTTTTTGTCAGTAATTAGCAAAGGTGTCAATTGGAATTGCCAAGCGAAATTGGAAACTGCACTTTACTCAATGGAATTACCTAACTTCTGATAAACAGTTTAGTTCACAAAAGAGCCATTTTCGAAGGCCTGGGCCTAATTACAGGACCCATGTTCACTATTTTGATGCCATTCACAAAACCTGATAGGAGTATTGCTGCATTATGTATTATTACAGGCATTTGATGTGTACATACAAGAATGTCTATATGTATTTATGTATGTATTTGCAGATATCTGGCCAGTGGCTCTGGTGACACAACTGTAAGGTTCTGGGATATCAACACGGAGACACCGCAGTTCACATGCAGAGGTATGCCTTTCTGAATCTATTTTGAACCGATTCTATGTTAATTTTGAACAATTCTGAAACAAACTGAAACATGCCCACAAGTCTCTTTAATGTAGAAATTTGCTATAAAATTAGGTATAATATTTAGTAATATGCCTGAAAGTTTCACGAATCTGTGAAGTGTTTCACCATTTTTTATTGTCTGTTTTTATTACACATGAGCTATAACTGTTCATAATATGTATTGCTGTTCATATACTTATAGCTATTAATGTCACGAATAACTGTTCATTTCGTATCCTTTTTGCAGGTCATAAACACTGGATTCTTTGTATAGCCTGGTCCCCTGATGGCAGAAAGCTTGCCTCGGGATGCAAGAATAGTCAGGTAGTGGAACTGGGATGGTGACCTCTGCCATCTTGTACAAAACACTGTAACTTTAACTCCCACATTAGCAATGGTGTAGTCTGTGGCTGTTAATGGATTATGCCATTTAATACAGCATACCTCTGGACAATCATGTCTGGTGCTTTTCATACCTTTAGACTTAAAGTCGGACCTGCCAACTGCTACGCTTTGAGCATAATTTGCTACGCTTGGATGAGTTTTGCTATGCTGTTACGCTGATGCCAAAATTGCTATGCTCAGTAAAAAATAAGTCATCAATGTATATATATTTTTAAATGTTAATTAGTTGGATGTTATCGAATCTGGTTGAGAACGGCTACTGTAGCAATATATAAGCCACTACATATAACTGGAAACCAGTCTCACTTATCAAATTGTCACGGATCCTTGAAAAGTCTTAAATTTAATAATCAATTTTCAAACTAATGATTGGTTTTTACTTTGAACACTTGTTCATATTGACAATGTTAAACAATGAACTTCCGCAATAACATAATGTGCTACTCTCAAATAGCATTTGCTATGCTCAGTTGGTCGAGAATGCTACTCTCACCTTCACTTTGGGGCTGGCAGGTCTGTAAAGTATGTACATGTAGTATCTAGGTGTTCAAAAAGCTGGCAATCTGGGTTCAAGACAGTGGGCGTATGCGGTGGATGATCATTGGATTTGAAAGTGTTGGTATTGTTATTGTGGTGGTAGATTGTTTGATTTCAGAAATCTAATTGAAACCGGGTAGCTCACATCAATGTGTGCATGGTTTGCATAAGTTATTTTTCAGATGTGATCATTAAAGAATGTGCTGTCCGTTCTGTGGTAGTGCAATTATTAGCCCTGGTCTGTCAGTACCAGCTGGTGTTTTCTCGCAACCCTCCATGCTACATGTAATGCAGGTTCCCTCCTGGTAATAGACCTACACCTTTCCTTTGTAGATCTGTATATGGGATGCGTCTACGGGGGAGCAGATTGGGAAGACGCTGACTGGACACAAACAGTGGATTACCTGGTTGTCATGGAAACCACTTCACCTGTATGTACTAATTCTTATGTTCTTTCGTCGCAAATGGGTGAAAGATTCAGGTGGTGACGTTAAACTCCATAATCACTTATATTCTTATATTTTTTACTTATTAGTCTGTTATGTATAGTAATCAAATGAAAGTATAAATATCTAAGAATTAGTTACACAAGTGTTGGTTAGTACGTACATTTCAATCATGGTAATGTAACAGAGGATCATGCCGATCCTGGGATTCAAACCTGAGTTGCTGGATTGCGAGTCCAACGTTGTACCGAATGAGCCAAAGGGGTAACCCCCCCCCTGGCCGAGACCAGTAGAAGCATCTTGTATCACACCCGGCTGCACTAAGATGAATGTTATCATTTCTATCAACAGAGACCCAGAGTCCCGATACCTAGCCAGCTCCTCCAAGGTAAGTGTCATGTTACAGGTGTCGTGTTACAGGTGTCGTGTTACAGGTGTCATGTTACATGTGTCGTGTTACAGGTGTCATGTTATAGGTGTCATGTTACATGTGTCGTGTTACAGGTGTCATGTTACAAGTGTCGTGTTACAAGTGTCGTGTTACAAGTGTCGTGTTACAGGTGTTGTGTTACAGGTGTTGTGTTACAGCATGTTACAGGTGTCTTGTTACAGGTGTCATGTTACAGGCATGATGTTACATGTGAGGCATCTACAGGATGTGTGAAGTTACCCGTGAGAATCTCCACCGTATGTGTGAAGTTATCTTTTAGAATCTTCAATGTATGTGTGAAGTTATCTATTAGAATTTCCAATATATGTGTTAAGATATCTGTGAGAATCTCCACTGTATGTGTGAAGTTGCCTGTTAGAATCTCCAATGTGTTTGTGATGATGATCTTTTCTCCTATGATGATGTTTTCTCCTATGATGATGTTTTCTCCTATGATGATGTTTTCTCCCGTGCTCCAGGACGGGACTGTGAGGATTTGGGACACAATCCTGGGCCACACCCACCTGACGCTGTCCGGTCACCTGCAGTCCGTGTCGTGTGTAAAGTGGGGTGGCACTGACCTCGTATACACCGGCTCTCAGGACCGCACCATCAAAGTGTGGAGACCTACTGATGTGAGTACCTCCTGTCTGTCGACCCCCAGTCACGTGAAACATTCACACCGAGATGTAAAGCACTAATTCAATTAAAAACCCTGTCGCATGTGGAACATGAATGCTTAGAATCTTTATGACGTGGTACACATGAATACGTCTTGTGTGAGGGTAGATGGCAGTGCAGTGGTACAGTTGGAATCCACCCGGCATCAATGATCACCAGTTACCTTTCCAACATGGTCTTGTTAGATGCACTGTCTGTACTGTATAGGTGCAATTGTCATCCTTGGTCCATCAGTACCAGCCAATGGTGTCAGGTCTGTACTGCAACAGTCAGTGCTACAGGTGCTGCAGGTTTTCTCTTTCAGTAAATTCCATGGCAAGCCATGATATGAGTGAAATAATCTTGAAAACAGATCTAAACTCCAATATAAGCAAACAATACACCTGAACACTGTTACTCATCACTTCATGCTGTCATTATGGATTATATTTAAGGCATTTCTGATGAATGAAAGGTAGTTTCTGAAGTAGACCAATCAACAAAAGGGTGGGGTAAACTTGCCTTGACTATGTCTATCAGTATCATCCTGTCAGCTATGTCAATGTTCCTGTCTCCAATCTTCAGTGTTCCCAGGTCCACACAATGGCTACAGTACTGGGAATCCTCCTCATGATTATGTCTTGCAATGTGTTAAGATTTTGTGTGATAAAAGGCATCGTGTTTGTTCTCTGTTTGATCAGTATGCTGGTGATGTCTACATATCTCACCCTGCCCTGTCCATTGTTATTCAGGGGGTGTTGTGTCGGACTCTACAGGGTCACAGTCACTGGGTCAACACCATGGCTCTCAGCACAGACTACATCATGCGCACAGGAGCCTTCGATCCCAAGGACGCCAAGCTCGTCCACCGAGAAGTAAAGGAGTCTGGTAAGATTTCCTTCTTGTTTCGTAGTGCTGGACGCACATAGGTGGTGTATGGCTGGTTAGATTTCCTTTTCTTGTTTCGTAGTGCTAGACGCACAGAGTGGTTATTACACTACCGGTGAGATATCACCCATGTCATAACTGTTCTGAGTTATCTAACTAGTGTAATATCACTTTTCTGCTATATATATATATGGTGGTACTACTTGTGCTATTTTTAGCTTGTGTGTCGTCTGAGCATCAATGAACAAATAATGTCAAATGTACCAATATGGAAAAATTGCGATGTCGTCAAAATATTCATGTTCTTACATGTTTATTGTATTTGTCATCGGTATATCTGGATACATCTCATAACACAGTGCAGACAGTGTTAGAACAACACGGGTTTATTCGTTAGTCATCAGCTGTTCATAGCCAGACAAATGTGTGTGCAAAGACACTGTATCAGAGTTATCCCCCTTGGATCATACTTCCACTACAATGTTCAAGTTTTAAAAGACTTGATGAACACTATCACAATTTATTGTTATTAAAACAAGTTTAAATTCACCATTCTGTGATGATTTTAAAGTCGTATTTCTCTTGAATCTAAGGGAATATTTATTTGTGAATACGCAATGAAACGTGCGTCAATCAGTCTAGCCTTTGTACTCATGTGAGCATGCTCTTTAGTATAAACTGATTGAAAACGAACTACAATAAAGTTAATCAGCTGGTCATTTGCATGTCAAGGTTGGTAGTGTAATAAATAAAATACTAAACTTACTTCCGTGTGATACCATTTTTATGAAACTCATGAATAGTTTTGGTATCTGACGAGCGAAATTGGTATCTGACGAGCTTTTACATAGAGTTGTGTATACCAATGAACTTTACCATACCTTCTACGAGTCTGACGAGAGAGAAAAGTGTACTTGTTTTATTTACTTCATCTTTTGGAGAGTTACCATAATAAGAACTGATATTCAAACTCAGTTTGATCAGATATTTTCTGAAGCAGTCGTATCACTAAAGGTTGAGTGTGTATACGCAGTGTTGGAAATTCCCTCAAAAACTCATCAGACACCAAAAGTTGTCAGCCCTGATGAAAAGTTGCAAGCCCCTGATGAAAAGTTGTCAGCCCTGATGAAACGGTTGCCAGCCTTGATGAAAAGTTGCCAGCCCTGATGAAAGGTTGCCAGCCTTGATGAAAAGTTGTCAGCCCTGATGAAAAGTTGTCAGCCCTGATGAAAAGTTGCCAGCCCTGATGAAAAGTTGCCAGCCCTGATGAAAGGTTGCCAGCCTTGATGAAAAGTTGCCAGCCCTGATGAAAGGTTGCCAGCCTTGATGAAAAGTTGCCAGCCCTGATGAAAGTTGTCAGCCCTGATGAAAAGTTGCCAGCCCTGATGAAAGGTTGCCAGCCCTGATGAAAGTTGTCAGCCCTGATGGAAAGTTGCCAGCCCTGATGAAAGGTTGCCAGCCTTGATGAAAAGTTGTCAGCCCTGATGAAAGGTTGCCAGCCCTGATGAAAAGTTGTCAGCTGATGAAAAGTTGCCAGCCCAGGTACTGCACGAAGATAGCGGCCCAGAAACTGCGAAGCAAGCTAGACGTGCGAGAAAACAGCTGGGGGGAGGGGAGGGGGGCTGTATTGACTAAAATACTATTACAGGAGGGGCACAAATAGTCGATCATTCATGCATGATGCGCAAGTAAAAAAATGGAGATCCAATCATCGCTGTTTACCAAGTCAATAAGATCACGTCTGAAACATAAACACAACGACTTCCACACATGCGTGATGAGGCTCAATTTCATTTCCTCTGACATTTGCAGCAAAAGAACATGTTGAAAAAATACAAAGACTGGGTTTGTTCACTGAATAAATGATGGTTTGTTATTATTTTAAGCGTTTTATTCGCCATGTGAAACGTAGAATGGGTCGAATATCAGAAGGACCACCAGGTGGGCAACTATAGAAAAATGGACGCCCGTGTCAAGAAGTGTCAACCTCGGGCTCCCTGGCCGGCTTTTATTTCCAACACTGGTATACAGTAAATATCAAGTACACCGTGATTTAAGAGAATATACCGTTATGCATGTTCTCTGTATTGAATTGCAGCCAGTAAATTTTGGGAGTCGTACTGACCCCCGGTGTGTTTTAAAGGGAGTCATTCATGTCAATTCGGAAACCGGTTATATAGTACACAATGATAACTCACAATGTAGCATTTAACCACTCATCCTGAAAAACATGTTTTGCCTTCTTTTTCTCGCTGTGTTTTGTGTCAATCTATTCCTCAAAGTCTTTTGAACGTGTTGATGGACATCATCGGTCACCGCCACTGATTTCTTAAAGAATGGCAGCGTTGTTTGCTTAGCCACGAATGTAAACCGAAAACTTTAGCAGACAGCATAACGTGCGGTAGCTAAACCATAAAAGTCGCACCCCTCTAGGCGGCAATAGAAGGATTGGACAATATTTTGATAAGGTGTCGGGTGATTAGGAATATTGAAGTCTATTAATACGCACAGGTTTTCAGTAAACAAACCCGATACTGATGACTGATAATCAGTTTAATTCTTAGATCAAGGAAGCTGTCTTCTCTTTAGCATGTTTAAAATGAATACATTATTCTGCATTTTATATAACACTTTTAATATTGACAACTTTGTGTCAAATCGCCGCATAGAAAATGGTAGCCTGCATATTGTCACAAAAATGGTATTGTACATCATTTGATTGGGCACGATGTGCGAAAACGCTGGCCCAGTTACCCGGTCACTGTTAGACTACTAAGGATAGGCTACCTGGTTACTGAAGCATCTACTCATTCAGACACCAGAATAATCGGCAACTTCAATTTAGTTTTTATTTGACCAATATTTCATTCAGAATTGGGTGTTAATAATACTGTTATCAATCCTTGGAAAAGGATATAGTGACACAATAACAAATCCTGAGAAAATGTCCATAACCATGGTAACTGTTTGGGGGTTCCCCGTCAATATATCAACATTCTAATTTATATGTTGTCATCTGAACTACACAGTTGAAGTTTCTTGTATAATTAACCCTATTTCTGCTGGATTGGGCATATCTGGTTGCCTCCAGCATGGAGGGGGTTAATGCATGAAGTGATGGCTTTCATCACCACCAGGTTAAGTTAAAAGCCTCCCATCAGATATTAACCACCTGTAATGGGCATTAACTGAATTAGGTGGCAGTTAACTTAAAGTTTACTAGCGAATAGAGACCCATGATTTTAATATGAATAACGAATGACAGCAACTATCCAGCCACATTCAAGCCGAAGATTCTTATCACATGATAATACACATGATAATACACTGCAAAATTAATTACAGGCCAGGAGCCTTTTTGGACATATAAATTTAGTTTGAAATAATTTTAGCAATGAAGAATTTCCAATCATCTACAGGCTCCAGGTACTCTTCAAGAACTTGCAGACACATATATGAAGAAGAATGGCATCAGGTTTCTCAAGCCGAGTACCAAATTTTGTAGAAAGCTTCCCCTACAAAATATCTGCTGGCCATAAATTAATTTTGTTGAGTATGGATTAAGTCACTGTTGAATTGATTGTGCTCTGTCACCGCTTGTCACAAGGGCTGTATTCTATTCACAACACTATTGGTGCAAGTGTTGGGTCATGGTGCATGGACAGTGAGTACTTGAATTGAACGGCAGGAGTAAAGACCGAGTGAATCAATATGTGAATTTCTTTTTGATAATTAAATTGACTCACTTTTTCGACTGAACAGCTTTCTCACCCAGAATATATTGTCAACATGTTGTTTTTTTAAAAAGACGAATATATATTTTTTCTTGCACCCATGTTTTCGTTCGCCGATTTGCAGATCTCACTCAAGTGTTTACTCCTGCCAAAATGGAGATTATGCACCTGATCTTTCCTGAGCTGAAACATGTTCTATTGGGAATTTCATCACTCGAATACACCCAATCATGTCACTGACACTGTATGGAGTTTCACTGCCCCTGTCACAGCTTGTCACAAGGAGGCTGAATGCTGTCATCGATGTGGGGAGCTGCACTACCCTTGGTCTCGCATTGCAGCCAGCCTGTCTCCCACACCGTGGTGATGTCAGTGAAGTCCGGGATCCGGTAGAACCGCAGAACCCCGGACGACCGCACCACAATGTGTTTGTCCTCGCCCACGTCTGTTCGGTAGTAGTGCATGGTGATGTCAACGTGGTCCTCGATTCCGTGGACGATGGAATCCGTGATGTTACTGTCGGAGATCTTAGTGCAGACGTCATTGGTGTCCATTGATATGGCGTTGAATCTGATGTCGCCGAACACCAGTTTTCTGAAAACCCGGTCAGGAGGGATGAACGAAAATTTGAAAATGATTGAAGCTCGATTTCCTGAGCCTAGATACGTTTCGCAGTTTGACCCCATGGTGATGGTAGTGGTGTTCTTGTTGATGGTGTAGCATTCAATGGCTTCCCACAAGGAACCATTCTCGTTTTCCCAGAGGATCATCTTCAGTTCATCGCTCGTGTCATGATACTGATAGTTGAACATAACAACTTTTTGGGGGAGATTTCGAACACTGTTGATCTTAATCAGCCTCATCCAGTGGGCATTGCTGATGTTTGTTGGTGCGACGACATCGAAAGTGGGATGGTGGAAGTAGATGCTCACGTTCTTGAAGTATCTGTTATCGTGGTAGCTTTCTTCGAATATCGTGGTGGGAACTTCAAAGATGACATTTCCTTGAAGATCTCTCTGCGTCTGTGTGAAGACGAATACAGAACAGGCTCCAGCAAACGTCAGGAGGAGGCCAAACATGCTGAAGAAATGATAGCAGATGTGGAGATGTGACGTCTTCGTGTGCTGCTTGAGCTCTGCTATACTGGCCTTGCTGCAGTACCGCACTAGCTTCACGATGATCCTTATCACCATGCCAAATATGATGACACTGGCTTTCGTCAGCTGAAATACACTGATGGGATCTTCACGACAGAGTGCAATGAAGACGTTGATCGAGATCTGCGGAATGTCCTCTGTCCATAGAACGACCGCGGTCACCAGATCCACATTGAACCATGGCTTGCCGGTGAATATCTCCTTCCCAAGATTTGCCATTTCTACGATGAAGGTGATGGTCCCTGCTATCGAGAACACCAGCAGAGCAATTACTGCTCCTTCGTCGGGCAAACCATAGACAAGTCCTTGCTCTGCGATGCTGACGTCGGCATAGAACAGCCAATCGCTGACCAGATCCACCGAGTCCAGCATCAGAACCACGATGAACAAAATAACTTGCAAGTACCGATGGCGGCGAAGCTTCTCTTCCAGTTTTTCCTTGAGTCCGTCAATATCATCTGCATCAACATCATCATGACCTCTACTTGTTTGACCTCTGTCTCTGGCCGACATCTCTCTAGCCGGTGTTGAAGGCATGATGGCAACTTTGAAAAGACCTATTGAATAAAAGAAAACAACAGTGTCAATCTTGTTATATGTAGATATTATTGTTGACAGTATTGATTGGAGTGGGCGGGTGGTAGCGCAGTGGTAGAACAGTTGGACTTCGGAGCCAAGGTTCCAGGTTCAAATCCCGCCCTGGGGGCC
>JAUTBT010063883.1:0-14439 GCA_032361225.1 Lepetodrilus schrolli
CCTGCCATAAACTGACAAGTCGTGATATAAGTGAAAGAATCTTGAAAGCGACTTAAAACCCCAATGCAACCAACCAACCAACTAATTTAATTTGAAATTTGTATATGCTGGTTAGTTTCAAAAGTAACATCATTCAATTTATTTATTTTTCCTAGCTCGACTACATAGTCACCTTTTAATTTCCATGTTTTTTTGTTTGTTTTCTCAACAGACGCCAGCAAACAACCGGGAATGTTGTGGCGCATGTCGAGTGGAATATTCAACACCGCGACAGGAGCAGTGGGTTATGGGTATGGAGGAGTGAAGTGGGTTGTGGGTAAAACGTATGACGTCAGTTCCGTTGTCGTCAGCAAGATTCCAAAGCCCCCGATTCCATTCGTGAAGAAGAAGGACAAGAATGAGTGAATACATTAATTCACTAGGACGTAGATCACCAGGACGTAGATTGCGAAAATTTGAGATTTCAGTGGCCAAATAATTCTGGGGCCTACAATCGATTGTAAACCAATTGTAAGATTAGGATGGTGACAACCACTCTTATCTTGCGATAGATTTGCAATCAATTGTAAAGATAAGATAGCTTTGTGGATCATGGTTTGGAAAACATTATGTGATGCCAATGGTGACATTAGATAAAATCGTGGAATTTTAATTATTAGAATGTATTGATGATGATAACTTGGTGTTGAAAATATATAAATATAAATATAAATGTATATATAAATGTATATACTTATTCTCTTTAGTCCTTGAGATATATATGAATAATGCCATGTAATTATATTGCCCCATGTGCCAAAATATAGGGATGAGGTCTTTCAGTGAATCTGCAGAAAATCCCACTTATTTGCAAAATCATTGATGGACTTAAATATGTCTGTTATTTGGATAGTCATTGGTTTAGTTAATCCATCGATGCCTGTTTTTCTGCTGAAAATTGTCTTCCTTATTGTCAAATGTAGAATCCAAGAGTATGCTTGACATCTAAAAGTGCCTAACGGTTTTTCGGAAATGTACGGCAAGATACCAATAGCTTTTCTTTTGAAGACAATGCTCAAGTGGCGTCCCACTTTTGAGTACTCAAATCCTAATGGAGACCCTATTCTCATTATTAAATACATTAAGCAGTATTAAGATATTGTTTGTAGACCATTTTGTTTATCCTCTCTTTTTACCAAGCGGTCGTCGCAAATGGGTGAAAGATTCCCGCAGCGACGTTAACTCCGTAATCACTCACTCACTCATTACCAAGTGGCATTGTATTCCATATCCAATTCTGTCTCATTCTCAATTTATTGTTTTAAGGAAAATGTCCATCCTTTTTAAAAAAAAATCTTTGTTACCTCTTTTGAGCTAAACTTAGATGAATTTATTGTCTGTGCAATTTTAGTCCACGTTTACTATTGATAGGATCTTTTTTCTTGTGATTATTATCAACTCAGTACCTTTGGTATTGAAGACATCCATTTAAATTGTTATCATGCAACTTACAGAACTGCCACCCACATGCATAGATGCACACACACACACACACACACACACATGCACACACATGCACACACAATCACATCAGTCACCGTAACTTACTAAATGAAGGAGAAGATAGAAATTGTGTATTACATTTTGATACATTCAACCATTTGATAAGAAACATATGCCTGTCACATCACACTTGATATTATATATAATATTATCTGTGTTATTGCTACGTGATCAGTTTAATTGCTGTATTAAACATTGTTATGCTAAGTAATTCGATAATTTCACATTTGCTTCCCGCGCTAGGTCACGTATGAGCAGATTTTTTGTATTAATGATGTAGTACTATAGCAAATGGTAGTGTTTTTTTGTTTTTTTCATTCCATAAATTATTTACTGAGATAACAGCCGTGGAAAGTCGCACGACTCTTATGTGAACGGAAGTACGCCACCCTTATATAACTAGCTTGGCAGGGAATGCAAAATTACTGAATGACACTTAATAATTATGACACTGAATAATAATAACAATGATAATAATGTGAATATTTATGATGACAAGTCCATGTTCTAGTCCAACCATACTCATATTGTTACATATCACTTCCATGGACAGAAGGTTAGAATATCATCCCACTGGACACCCTTCCCCTCTGAACAACATGTTATGTTTCCACCACATGGCTGACATTCACATCACAATCAATGTTGGATGTTAAATTGCCATTACGTTTGCTACAGAAAATCAGAATTTGTCCACAGATTTTTGTTGGTCCATGATTTGTGCCTATAAGTAGAAATATGAAATTTGTGCTAAATTGTATATATTTAACATGCTTCTTGAACATGTTGAAATCCTATAAATATTTCATTGCCATCCTGTTGGTTATGTATTATTATTTAGCATGTTTAATGAATGTCACTTCATGACATAATCTGAGAGTCTAGATCCATATATATTTGTTTGAACACTGATCCTTTTATTGTTAATTATTGAGTTCAATTTATGTATTTTCTATAATAGTTGTCTGCAGTTTTCATCTTAATAATGATGCTACAGTATGAAATTTATTTGTTCCATAATATGTTTGTGATGCTTCCTTAACGATCTTGAGGACATTAACTTAGTCCCTATTACTATTAGACCAAGCGATAAATATTAGTCTGGAAGGGAAATCTATGTAAGCCATATTTATAGCTATAAATTAACCATATAACTATTATCACTCTGGAATTGAAATCTACTGTGTAAGCTGTGTACTGTTATAGCTATTTTGTTTGTAATGGTCAAATTAACCATAGGAATATTATTATAGAGATACGTATTATTCTGGAATGGAAATCTATATATTAAAGCCATATTTATAGCTATTGTGTTTACAATTTTCAAAATTGGACTATTATAATTCAAATAGTAGATTGGTGTTTTTATTAGTTATTTTTTAATAATTTTTATTTCGTTATTTTAATCCTTATTTGAGATGTTATAGTTTAAATGTGAGATTTGAACTCTACATTTGATTTTACTATCACTATTAGTATTAGATACTGAAAGTTGAGCATTATGTTGGCTCCTAAAAAACAGGTTGTAGTATAATTAATTGACAAACCTGCCACACAATCAATGCCGCAACAGATGCAATTATGTTACCATTGTGAGTGACATGTTAAAATTAAGGTATATATGTTGTAATGTAATCCAATATTTTATTCACATTTATGAAATATCCTTGTGTATTTATGTTCAAATCAATTATCTATATATAGTATCATAAAATCATAAAATTGGTCAGCCGAAATCAACCAAGTTGGAAGGCGACCGAAAAAACAACCAACTCAAGAAGAAGACATAAAATTGTGCTTGTTTTTGAAAATGTGACTTTCAAGAGATTTTCAGTTTACATTTTTATGGTATTGTTAAAACTAGAAATGTCCACATGATATTTCTTCATACTCCCATTGTCACCATAGATCATAGGGCCACAATTTCTGTATGCGAATAAGCAGAGGTGGCCTTTAGGTCTGGCTGCAACTATGGTAATGGCTAATTCTATCACCATTTCACGATCACAATCACAAACTCGCCGAAATACTCCGGAAATTGGTTTGTTTGATAGGTTTAAACCAAATTTACTGTGTTTACATATGGTTTGGAGTGATCGTATATTTTAGATATTTTTCCTGAAGTTTCAGGTTGCCACGTATGTTGTCAAATACTAGCAACTTAATTAACGTAATATTGCTAAGGAAATGCATCTTGTCTTTAGCAAAAAAAAAGTGAAAACAACAATTGTTAGAGTAGCTCTAGATTCCTCTGACCTTAAGCTACTTTCTATGTGGGTGTGATCTCCCTGATCATATCCATATGAAAAGTAGCTTATGATCAGTAGGGAAGGTTAGCGGAATCTAGAGCTACTGTTAGAGATGAATACATTTTTATATGGTTTTCGTCCAATACCAAAATCCATAATAAATATATGCCATATACAATATTCATTTAAACAGTGGCACATTCTCCAATAATTCCCACCATGTAGTAATTTGACCTGAAATCCTACTGGAATGCATTCACTTGACTTTGGATCCTAATCATAGCAATTGGGTTAAAGATTCCTGCAGCTAAGTTAAAGTTCATCATCACTCACTTTGGGTCCTACTAGTCATGCTAGTATACAGCAAGTCGCTAGTCATGCTAGTAGAACGTCAGGTGTTTGATGAAGGGAGGCATTATGCAATTCACACACACACACACACACACGTATTTATTATATACTCAACAAAATTAATTAAGCGAGAGTGACCTTTTTTTTTACATATAAATTTAGCTTTATATTATTTTTACAACGAAGAATTTCCAAACGTCTACAGACTCCCAAGTACTCTTGAAGCACTTAATTTGCAGACGATTTGGAAGAATAATAGCACCAGATTCCTCAAGAAGAGTTCCAATGTTTAATAGAAAACTTCCACACTAAATTTCTGTTGGCCCTTAATTTATTTTGTTAAGTATATTTTATCAGGTGATAAGCCTTTACCCTCTTTCTGCTGGGATCTATTAAAATCAATGCTCTTTCAGGCATCTCTGATTGCCTTTAGCAGAGAAAATGTTAAGTAATGGCTGCATCCAGACTGCCTTGCTTTGTCAAATTACCTCCCTTTGTTTCTACACTATCAAATCCGCCCATGCCCACCATAGAGTAGAAATCTCACTGTCAATATGATTATCAATGTATCGTCATGTCTTGTACACCAACAGGTGCCAATTGATAGCAACTGCAATAATACATGGTCGGGTTTCCGTTGGTAATGTTCATTTGTAGACTAGATAAGCATCTAAATATGTTCTATGTACATAGATTTATATAAATTGAATTGCAGCTTTATTGCTTGTCCTTGCCTTATGATTGAATAATAATAAAATATTTTGAAAACTATGTTCTTGATATTTAATAATCCAGGCTGTGTTTCACGAATCATTTCACCTGTAGTAGAGGTTTAGTCATTTTCTGCTGCAGTAAAAGCATTGCGTATACATAAGCCCAGACTAGGGGCTGAAAACTAGGATGTGCTCACTGTACAATACAGTTGTCAACCTTGGTCCGTCAAAAGGGGGTTCGATGATAGAATATTTGTTTAAATTTTGTTTTTTTTACATTCTTTAAATATTAAAGATATTCTAGATCTTAAATTTAAAAATAATAATTTATGTTAAAAAAGAAAGATTTTTTATATAAAATAATAATATAAAGGAGACATGCTACCAGTCTATGTCAGAAATATCTTGTTATAGATATTGGATTGCTAGGCGAGGCTGACCTAGACTGGTAGCATGTCTCCTTTATATTGTTATTATTTTTTTTTTGGGGGGGGTGGTACTATTCTATCACCGAACCCCTGTGGTCCATCAGTACTAGGTGCTTGCAGGTTTACTGCAACATTCGGCACTACAGATGTTGCGGGTTTCCTCCTAGTCTAAACTGACAAGAAGTGATATAAGTGAAAGAATCTTGAAAGCGGCGCAAACCCCCAACGAACAACCACTGGGCCATAAGGTCACATGGCTCCAGATGACCTTTGTCGGTATATATATATATATATATATATATAATATATATATAAATATATATATATTTAATTAATTAAAATTTTATTTTTGTATTTCTTTACTTAAAATATATTTTTTTTACATTATTTTATTTATTTGATTGATTTACACTTTCTAATGAACATCATGACGAAACTTTGTTTTGTAGTCTTGCTTATTACTTCCAGCAAAGATAACAATTTGTAATATGAACTATGGTTACTGTTCACTATTACCCTAAACTGACAAGCCGTGATACCAGTGAAACGCCCGTAAAAGCGCTTCGATATCTAGACCCCAATTTTAGAAAGATTTTTTAAAATAATAAATACTAATTACTGTACGGAATCGACTTTCGATGCTGTAAATTAATAGTAATAATAAGATCTTAGCTACACTAAATTTGGAGACCACCCATTTAACTATAGTCCGTCTACCCAGTATATATAGCGCTATGAGCTTGCTTTCGAGCGTGGATTTGGCGCAATATAAATGTTCACATTATTATTATTATTATTATATATTTTACATACCATAGTGAATGACTTTAGACCTGTAGAGTAAAGTGAATAAATTGTTACGTTGCTGCGAGAATCGTCTACCCATTAACCACGATACATTAATAGGGAGCTGGTCTCGTAAACTGCACTGATTTTAACCAGTCCCATGACTTGAGTAATAACGATATGATTGTACGACAACCGATACTGAAAATTGGCACACACACACACACACACACACACACACTAGACATGTCAAGTGACCAGTCTGAGCGTGACGTCACACAGCAAAACTCTACGTTATTTCTACATCGGTAATGTGACGTCAATCAACGGTACGACGCGAATACACTACACACAAACTTTATCTTTAGTAATATCAATTAAGACCATAATTTAATGACAAAAGGAAACACATGTTTCGGTATGTCAATCATATTTCCGACATCATACCGGCTCCGTGGTGTAACGCTCAGAGCGTCCGCCCGGAGGGCGGGAGGTCGGTGGTGCAAGCCCTAAAAAGACGTTAAAAGATGGTAGTTGTCCTCCTACTTTGCACTCTGGGCCGACGCTCTAGCCATTACGCCACGGAGCCGGCCGCAACATCCGTAGCGCTGAATGTTGCAGTAAACATGCGAGCACCGGCTGGTACTGACAAGACCAAGGAAATAGCATTGCCACTCTACAGACGTCGCATCCTATCAATATCCCTTCAGAAAGGTAACTTTCGCGAACATTGATGCGGGGCTCCCGGGGCGGGATTTGAACCTGGAACATTTGGCTCCAAAGTCCAACGTTCTACCATTGCGCTACCACCCACCCGTCCTAACATGTATTTAGACTAATACCTCCACCCACTTGTCGATCGTTCCGTGATCGTAACTTCCAGAATCAGTCGGCATCTAGGATGTCCTTAGCTGTTAACAGATGGTTAATAATGGTTAGTTTAATAAACAGATAAATGGGAATACAACTCATTCTGCCACCAGAACAGAACAGAACAGTTTATTCTCATAACAAAATCACATCATGTGATATCATGAGAAAACAATGAAACACATACAATTTCCACATTTTGAACACATAGTGCATATTTACAACATTTATAACAAACATAATCCTGCTTTAGTATAATCTGATAACTTTAATAACATAGGGCGGTAACATATTGACATTATGTTTATAAATTTGTCTAAGTTTGGATAGGTACAGTAGTATGTTGGTAAGTATAATGTTCTAGTATCATTTAATGACTGACAATATAATAGGAAGGGTAGTTCGTCACCTAATCCAGAATACACAATGTACATATTCTTTCCTGCTTATCGATATTGGCCCAACGGCCTGTTTCTAATGCTAGTCTCTGATTGGTTGTTCTAAGACAGGTTATCCAGATGCGTTTACAGTAAGGCAAGTTTCAGAGATACGGTTTAGCGTTAATTTGTGCTTAAACATACAATAATAGTTGCCTTTTGTGGAATTTAATACCTTTACAAAAACGTCCATTAGCTGAAAACAACACACCAAGGTATAAGTATTCTTTTGTAGGTTCTAGTGACACACCATTTAGAGTAAAATTGTACACCTTTTTTGAGTAGCCTTTTGAAAATATGACGACTTTAGTTTTATCTAGATTAACCTTGAACTTCCCTAACTGACAATATTCATTAAAACTATTCAAAGCTTTCAGTAATTACACCATTTAAAATTTCACATTCAGGTACATTATACTCTTCAATATTTCAATATTAATGCATTCATCAACAACATCACATTCATTCAATTCTTTAAAGTGTCAGTAAGGTGTCATTTGCCATCCGGAGAAATGTATTGTATTACGGGAAGGTTAGAACATTGGTATTTTTTTTTCTTTCTCAAAACCACCACAGAGTCGTGGATAGCTCTGAGTTCTACTCTACCCTAGGGAAGATGTTGAGCCAGTGGCTATCCAAACATATCTTTACTCACCTTTATAAACTTACATAGTTAACGTATATATTTACTTGTTGACAGAGTTGCCGGAGAAGACAAAAGGACAGAAACAGAAATATGCCAAATGCGCTGACCATGGGGAAAATGTAAAGTTCCTATGCATAGGTTGCAAACGGGTCATTTGTAAAACGTGTCGTAGTCTACATCACAAACAGTGTATGTCGAGTTGATAGAAGCAAAATTTGAGGCTATGCAGACATTCGTGGTTGGTCACATGCCAAAGCTAAATAGGAGCATTGAACGCAAGGGGGTATCCATAGCAACGATGAAATCCAGAATGGATATGGTTATAAATTCGAAGAGAAATATCAAGTCCAGGGTCGAGTTGCACGACACCCTTGTAGGCTACAATAGTTGTAGCTACTTACAACTGCCGTTACAATAGATGTAGCACTGTCTTATTCAGAAACCCAATTCCAATTGTAGAAGACTCTACAATTGGACTTACAACTAGTATTGTAGCGCTAAAAGAGTGTCGTGCAACTGGACCCTGGATTGAAAAAAACTTTCAGAAATGTATTGATCGGATACGACAACGAGAAGAGGAATTGTTAAACGAACTATATTTAAACGTCAAATTCAGTGGGAAGAGATCAACTTACAAATGTATCAACAACGAATTCAGTTCATAGAACAAACTGTGAAATCCGCTTCTTCGATTGGCACGTGCAATATGTCTTGTCACTCGTGAATGACGATGGTGAAGATATTGACAAGGTCAAGGGTCAACCAGCACGTCATCGTGTGCCAGATGTCACATTCAGTCACGACTCGGATGCTCTGGTTGAAAGTCTAAATCGTCTGAACTTTGGTGAACTTAACATAACTTACGAAAAGTTAGATGCTGAGAATGTGTCAGTTTCAGATCATGTTGTGGGCAGCATTGATCTCAGCATGGAAAGTGACGTGGAGCAGTCGTAAATAGCTGACGTCACAGTGCTTGTTGTTGATGGTGGGGAGACGCTGGTCGTAACAGACTGGAATAACAACTTTGTAAACAACTGTGTAAAAATATTAATTATAATTAGTCTGTATTACTGTGTCCACTAAAATTCTCCTTTGAATGCTGTATAATGTATCGTTGTAATTCTTTTTATGTATTTATTTATTGTTTTAACTGAGTTTTAGGGTCGCTTTCTCGATTCTTTCAATTCAGGGCGGGATTTCTTTAGGATTTGAGGAAACCCGTAGCGCTGAATGTTGCAGTAAACCTGCGGGCACCGGCTGGTACTGACAGACCAAGGATGATAACCAAGGATAATATCAGTATCAGTATCATGTCAATATCATATCCTATCAATGTCAGAAAGGTAACGTCCGCAAACATTGATTGGGGGCTCCCTGGACGGGATTTGGCTACGGTCCAAACGTACTACCATTTCGCTACCACCCGCCTATATTAGAATACAATGCACCTAAACTTAATTTCCACAACCGGATTGATCAAAAAATCTATCATATATTTACATGTATCTTCAGATGATAGAGGGTTAAAGTCAGAATATCAATATTAACCTTCATACCGCTGGAGACGCCATGAGTTGACGTACAGATAAAAACATATATATATATATATATATATATGAAAATCTTTTCAAAACAATGGATTCCATTCCATATTACATGTGCATAATGAATGTAATCACATATCAGTCACTTGTGGTTATATTGTACACACATAGTACGACTTCCGTAGCAAAACCAATAACAGTAGTAATAATAATACAATCAGATGATTTGATTCTCAGTTGTAAATAATAAAAAGTCAGCTCAGTTCATGTCGTAAATACACGTTCCGGGCATTATCACGTGATCATCATAAGAGGTTCGTGTTGGGCCAAAAACCTAGGTCCGCAGCTGGTCAAAAGATTATTTCGGTTTCATTTCTTACGGAATTTGCTCATAATTAAACAGCATTACATGTATACATTAATCAAGAAAACAATGTCTAATGATTGATTCGTAATTATTTCTATTAACGATTCAAAATATATATATATTTTTTATCGGTTGGCCTATTGAGAGAATATTTACACTGGCTTAATCTTATAGTGACAAATCAGTAATGAAGATGAAATGGCAGCCTCTCCCTCTCCTTCATAGTAGTGGTGAGCCGCGAATCAAACTCCTGTTCCATTTCATTCCGCGTGAAGCATTCCGGTTTTTCATCCCTTGGTACTGTCGCCTTCATATAGTAGCCTCTGTCCTGCACCATGTGAGTTATCTCCGCTGGCGGCGCAGCTTGAGTTACCTCCCCCTGGTACCCTATCTGGAGTTTATAAGGGATCGGTTGCTTCTGGACGGGCGCCTCCTTCTCGTAGGTGGGTGTCCTGTACGTGATCGGAATCTGGACGTTCGGGCTGTGCCGCTGTTGCTCCCACGCCCACGCAGGTCTATCCAGAGGCTCCCGCTTGTACTCGTTCAATAGCTCCGAGTTCCAGTCGGGATGTATGAGGAAATGCGTCCTCGGGATGGAATACTGTAAGTTAAATCACAGGCACCTGTCACAAATATTTGATACTCTCGTAATGTTTGCATTGATATAATCGAATCAGTTAAATCAAAATATACATTTATAAAGCGCCGGTATCCAGCTATAGGCTAGCTGCTCAAAGACGCTTAGAGCACTGGGTCTCTGATAACTAGTACTAGTTCATATTGGCCTACACGTTACTGAACAGATGTGTTTTCAGGAGCGATTTAAATGCACTGAGTGAATAGCAGGTGAGATGACAGACTATTCAATAGGCATGGACCTGGGGCCGTATGCATGAGCATTACCCCGTTAAGTCGGTATGCACGAGCACAAATACCCAGGTAAAAAGCAGATCTACCCCCTTCCCACCGCCAAGCGCGACGTTCCTCTGTCTGTCGGGTCGACGTCGGCTGTTGTAGGAGTTGTAAAAACGGTCGACTGCGTAGCTAAATTCCACGGATCGACCTTGGGCCGACGACGGATCGGCCTTGGCCCGATCGACCTTGGCCCGACGACGGATCGACCTTGGCCCGACGTTTGACCGACGTTGGCCCGCCGCTGACCAAAACGACGTTGGGTCGACCGGTGGTTGCAGACGTCAGCCAACGTCGTGATGTTATCTGGGTAAGCCTCGTTTAATGCACCTTATTGGCAAAGCGGTACATATCTTTATGCTGACCAGCTACCAGGTCTAACTGCCTAATGCATGGCATAACTCGATGAAAAAGATGGTCATATAGTAGTTTGGGGAAGACGACAGATACGTTTAGATGATACAGATACAATCACACTATTGTTCTACTTACATCGTTATTGCGTAATTTTCTTTATATGTTCCAATTTCAAGTCAAAGTACATGTATTTCGATATCGCCAAGATGAGGTAACATAGATACCCTTTTCTCTGATAATAATATTACACAAAGATTAATGAGAAGTCATCGCTATCACGGAGTGAGGGGTTGATTTTCCGAGACCTAGTGCCCTACCGTTGTGTGTATATTATTACGAGGGTATCCAATATTTGTGACAGGCGCCTGTGGTTGAATGAGCCTGCTGAAGAGAAGCCAGACGGCCCGGGTTCCCAGGGTTTGTAATGCAGTGGCAAACGGAATCTCTCAGAGCATATGCCGGATTTTTTTAAACAAACTTAAGTCACAAAAACGAGTCTAGTCCCAAGATTACGAAACGTGTCTTTTCAGTGCGAGTTCGTGCTTAACTCAAGGTTTTGTTCACAGTCGTTCTCAAAATGTTTCGCAATCTCGGGCCGGATCTGGTTTTACTCCTTTTGGAAAACTCAGAATTGTGTATATTTGTCGAAATGCCGGGTTTGTAATTGCAAAGGCAAGTGGAAGCCCCGCGAGAACTTGTGCCCTATTTCTCCAAACAAACTCTAGTCAATAAAAATATTTAGTTCCGATTTATCACTCAACTTTGAGAAAACTCATCAATCTACATTTCTCGAAAATGAACGTTAACTGAAAACTGTATCTCAGGAAAACGACTGTTTTTTTCGAGAAATCAGACACCATCGGATATACAATCTACATAATTATATACCATAGCTAGCATTAGATGCATTTTAATTAACCAATCAAACGGCATGTTTCACACAACCAGATGTACTCAATCGGCAGGTCGACACTTTTCGATCACTTGGAATAGTCATTATTTTATATCTGTGTAAAAAGTGTATCACTGTACGCACCTTAAACAAGGAGTCCGGATGGGAAATATCTCGAATGTCGTGTATCAGAGTACCTCCGGTTCTGTAACAGATGGTAATTATAGTGTAGTGACTGTATACATGTCAACACATTTACTTTTCAGTAGAATGGTATCTACTTCCATGTTATTATTTTCATTAGATTACCATGATATGCTCAAAGGTAATTAATATAATCTGTGCAGTTTATTTAATTTTATTTAGAGCAAAATAAAATATTGTAAGTGTAAATTAAACCCTCCCTCCCCCCCCCCTCTCTCTCTCTCTCAAATACTTCCCACTCCCCTTCTCCATCTGTCTCTCCATTTAACACCTCCCTTCCCTCTTCTATCCATCTCTCTCTCTCTCTCACACACACACACACACACACACACACACACACACACACACACATGTCTTTGGGTCATTTTAAACATATATCTTTTTCAACCGTCACGTATGGGTGAAAGATTCCCTCTGTGACGTAAAACAAAAATTCACACTCACTTTTCAACTTTAACCGTCAACTTCCAGAGAGAAAATAACCTTTGTCAATGAACATGTATTATTCTCATATATATGTCGTACAATCAACTGTCTTACCCGACAACGGCGGCCTTTTTAGAGGGATCTGTGCTTTGTGCTAGTGTCGTCATTTTCGGTAAATGTTCGTACGAACAACGTCTCAATGCCTCCAGCCAAGCCAGTTTCTAACCAGGCTAGTCCGTGGTCACGCCAACAGTCCCTTTATCCGGACCTGTTAAATAAGGCGAGCGTCTTAGATGATGTAACATAGAAAGCTACATATAGCTAGAGTTTATATTAGAGACTGAAACCAGTCGAGCGGGGACTAGCAAAACCTATTGGAGTAAACGTAAACGCCGACCTATCGTGACCCTATGCAAGGAACACTATATAAACTTGAAGTATGATGGAATAAGTTCTATCGATTTGAAAATGTAGATGACAATTGGTAGATTTATGTTTTTGGCAATAATAGTGTTTAATGCATATCAAAAGTATGTAGTTGGGTAACCGGTGTGATGGTATGGTAAAGTGAATGGTAAAGTTGTGGCGCTGGAAACTGTGGATTTGGTTATATACTCTCCAGAGGGTTTAGAAGTAACACTGACTGCAAACTAATCCATGCATTGGCCGGGTTAAAACAATCTCTAACGCTTTGTGCATGCCAAATGCGGTAGACCCGGTACAGTATAAATATCCATTATTATTATGATTATGTTATGTAACGGATTAATCCGTTAATCCACTTAGCAGATTAGCCATTTATACAAGGCAAATAAACTTGGAAGAACGTCATGCACTGTACGCGTTCATGCTTTCATAATATCAATCCAATTGTTTGCCTGCGAACATATAGGTTTGATTTTTTTAATAATTATTTAGGCTAAAGAAAATAATAATTTGTGAAGGAATTGGCATCAGCTATCGTGGATCGTTTTGGATTCAATTATCTCGGCAATCAATGGAACATACATGTTCGTATCATCGCCGGGGGAGGGGGCTTCATTCCATGGTGCATCTTTCGATTTCATTTGAACCTCCAGTTTAAAAATAGGCACTAATATCTACAGCAAAATGTATCATCATGTATTGTACAGTCAGTTATCATGACAGTATAATGGAGGCTAGAAGCTAGTTGAATTTAAATATTTAAATCCAAACAGTATTTCCCCAAAATGGATAGATTAACGTTTATACTTACGTAGTCAGGTAAATTGAGCCGAGGGTAGAATCTAACCAGTGAACAGAAACACGACGTCACAATAACGAACACGTCATCATTGACTTGCAATGACGCAGCATCCCGACATCACCGGAACAACACCGAGTTACTTCCCGAAGTAGTCCGAACATTGCCGAATGTAACAACTTCCGAATCGCGACATCTCGGAACATTCGGCCCTCCTCGGACTACTTCCGAGGCGTCAGATAGTCTCTCGGACATGAATGAGGGCCCGTAATTCGGACAGGTCAACCGTCCGGAAGATCCGGCGAATGATTGCTATCAATGCATGGGACTATAGTTATGTAATTGTTAGTGAAAAGCAAAAAGCGTGAAAATTGAAATACATATACAGACATTTGTATTGTATTCTACATATCCGTGAACTTTTAGCATAGTTTTGATTGAAAAAGAACATCTACAACTATGTTTGAATAATATGGCACTAAAATGTGGT
>JAUTBT010063894.1:0-12500 GCA_032361225.1 Lepetodrilus schrolli
AGAGAGAGAGAGAGAGAGAGAGAGAGAGAGAGAGAGAGAGAGAGAAGAGAGAGAGAGAGAGAGAGAGAGAGAGAGAGCTATTTTACAAGGGATAGACTATATTTCTAGTTCATTTAAAATTAAAACTGTTCCAAATTTGTGTCAGGAAAGAGAATAATATCAGCCCCCGCATTGATTTTGTGACATTAGTTATAATTGTCAGCTGTACACGTATTGACAACTTATCTTTGAAGGGAGTTATGTCCCTTGAATATTTTTACCTGAAGCCAGGTGCGATATGATTGGCGAAGTTTAAGGAAGTGCAATGTCGGGCTTTGCCTTTGGATTTAGATATGAACAACACACACTGAAGACATATACATATCTGATCAATTATTAATGTAAGTACAAAAGTAGAAACTGTGTGTAATGTTACGTTATATTGACGGTGTCATCTTGTGTTATTGATGTTAATTGTGCCACGGGTACTTTTACTTTCCAATACGGTATACGTCCCTAATGATGTCACTTATTAATCAGCTGTAAGAACACATGAGTCAGATCCGAGATTATTTTCCAATGAACACATTGCACTTTTATTCCAGTTGATTTGCTTGACTCATTATGACATAATTTACTCGGGATAAGGACAGAGATCTAATGTAACTGGCTTCACTACTGAACAGTAGCATTGTTGACATGGGACAAACAATACACAAATTACAGCTGTTAGCACTGGTTAGTGTGATTGGACCTGTTTGTGTGTGTGTGTGTGTGTGTGTGTGTGTAGTTTGTGTGTCTCTGTGTGCGTGACAAGCTGTCAATTTCTCAAGATCAAACTTTGAGCAAAGGAAATACATTTACCAAATCATAATACCCCAAGGAAAATTGGGAGTAAATCACATTATTATTATTACTATTCTTCTTATTATTATTGAACTGAATGTACTGTGATTACAATCTGATTAAACCTTAGATTTCATATTTCAATCATTACATACATGTATATCATATAACTATGTAATATTGTTTTAAAATAATTTTATCTCATATCTTATTTATCCTAATTATTTTTCATTGACAACAGAAGCTGCATATTCTTTGACCAATGTACTGAGATTTCCAGAATGAATCCTGATGCCATTTTAATATGTAATACTCATAGTGCTTCATTCTTACCCTTGCCAATGGATTAACATGCACTCACTTTCCTTATCACCCCTTTGGGGGTATACAACCCAAGCGGCTATGCTATGTTCCATGTGTTAGAAGATTAGTGTTCACATTGCCACCTCATCCTACCAGGTCCCCATTCTCTGGTGGCTGAACATGGGCATTTTTTTTAACCAATGCCACTTGCATAAGGCGACACCACAAGCTTTCAGTCTGTGTTTCTGTGTGGGACAGGAATGAATCGTAGATAGTTTCAGCTTTTCTGGCCACCCATCACACTATCCAGGCCCAATCATACTTGCTTCCAACCTATCTGACTGCAAATACCATATTTCTACAGAACACCACATACAGTACTAAAGTACTGCATTGATTACAAACCTATCCATAGGTCCTATTGATAATCATTAATTAAAAAGACCATATGACACTTCATAATACTTTATACAAAAAACTACATAATTTTCTAATCAATAATATTTGAATTAGTTACCACAAATTTATTATCATTTTAAATGTACATAGAGAAAGAACGTGTGTAGATAATCATACTCCTCTAAAATGTCAACAGCTTCTGTTAAACCCCTAAAATCCATTTCTCTTGCATGATCAGTATAATGTATTTCCCCTTTTCACCCAGAAATGCCCCTAGCATTTTGTATTGAGGTCAGAAAAACAGTTCTATACATTAGCCTAAATACAAGGTGGTGTTAGACTAACTGTCCTGGGATATATGCCAAGCCTAGTAGAACACGCTGGAACCCATTTCCAATCAATACCACAAGTTGAGTCGTATACAGCAGAGATGCGGAGACCACAGTAGCCATCAGGCTGGCAGTCTTTAAAGCTTTGGAATGTACAGGCAGGAAGTCAGCCTTGTGTTTCACCATCTCAGATCACACTGTGACATCTTGCATCATTGCTCTATTATTAATCAATTCTGATGCTTCATTGGAAACTAGTTATGCATAGAAGGTTTCACTACATGTTCGTGTCTGTCTAGAATGATGTTGTGTTGTGATGGATGACAGCGTCGTCGATATTGGAATCCCTTCCTGCAATTATAGGATGGATTCCATGATGCAAGTTAAGAGCACTGTCAATATTTAAACAAGAATAGTTGTCTGGACAAGTCTATCAGTGTTGATACTGCCTTGGAATTAGTTATCAGTTGGTTACGATTTGTAGCCAGACCTGCTTCTGAGGAAATCTATAGAATATGAATGTTGGAAGATCATCAGCACAAGCAGGTTCATGATTTATGCATTTACAGCACCGAGGCTGTGGTAGAGTTGTGATCTCTTATTCAACAATTCATTGTCACAGAGCAGCAGCATGAGACCATAGTGTCTCTCCAATGCCTTACAGAGAACAGTTCACTCCCCTCATACCTGCCATCTGATGATCATAGCTGGATACTATTCTTTTAAGAACCTTCACTGACAAGTGTCTGTTTTGAACTTGAAATGTTTGGTATTGGAAAGTTCATGATTCAGAAATGTGGTCTTGTGTCAATGTTGCTTTGGGAATTACTACCAATGATGACGTGTTGTGTTGGAGTACCATTGTTAATAAGCATAGCATCATTTAGCCAGTGTTGACCAGCATCATCAGAGAACATGTAAATACAACTACGAAGAGAATATTTGGCTTTATTATTAGATTTACCATTATTCATCATCATTTCTGGAATACATCTGGGTTGACCATCATATGTAAACCTGTTTCCTGGATTTCAAATTTATGGGAGTCATACTTGATGGAGATTTTTCGTCATTTTTGAAATTTTATTTTTGTGTTTTGTTTATTGAAATAGTAGATGCCTGGAGTACCTTTATGCAAGTCTTTTATTAACTGCTGAAAATATGCAAATCTATTTGAATCTTCCTTTTTGATATTTTACACCATCATGTCTTCGTCGGTATCTAGCCCAGAAATGCCTCCTTTATCCCCTGGCTTTCATGAAATCGAAGATGAAATTGCAAGATTTGTCGAAAATTTCAAAAATCGTGGATCTATTTTGGAACGTCGTTTGAGTCTGGAATCAGTGGATGGAGATTCTTCACTATCTGGTTGGACAGGAAGTTCTGCATATTCCACGACCTCGGATTGTACATCTACAAACACAGACAGCCCAGATAGGGATGGCGAGCGTCCTGGTTTGAGGTACAGTTCTTTAATGCGACAGCAAGGTATCATTGCTGAAAGTCGCAGAATTAGCGAATGGGCTTGGCTGACTGAGGAAGATGACAGTCTTGACATTGAAAAACCAAACCAATGGAAAATAACAAGTGAGTGTATAGATTGACATGAACAGTTATGTTTGGGCTACTTTTATTAAAAGTGACATCATTATTGCACTTTGTGATAATATAATGTGGTATGACCATTGCAGTGTAAGATATATGTGATATTGTAGATAATAAATGATATTTTCTATTTCCATAAAAGTTATATTCACTGAAGTGAGATAATAGCCATATAATCACATGTAGTAATGTAATGCAAAATTACTTCATATATATTATCATATATATTTGACTTCTTGCTCCTTACTACCAAAGATTACCACTGGCATTTGTTACATTCCTGAATTTCTCTGAAGCGTTATTGATTTAGTAATCAATAATAACTGAATGCTATGTAATATCCAAGTAATAAATATATGTAGTTAATACTATAAATATCTTATTCTAGTCAATTAACAGTCGACTAATTCATGGACTATGGTTAACATGTTTAATCATTTTATAGCTTACCTATATGGTTTAACTGATGCTGGCACCATAAATGAGATTGCAATGAGTTTTGTATGTATACATGGCAATTTAAAGTTGATAGTATTGATGGTATATTGCCATAATAGCATGCATGCCTACCTAAAAGTCTTAACCATGTTATGACTGTTCCAGTATTATCATTCTCCAAGTTAATTAATGAAAACACAATTCATGTTCAAGTAGTGTCATGTCATGATAGGACTAGGACATATTTGGAGGTCAATGAGTATGGCAGATATATAGCTAGTTGAGGGACACAATGCAAACATGTCTTTCTGCTACCAGTGGTTACCATAGTTACTGGAAAAGTATGCGCAGCTTGAAATAAGCAGCTTGTAACATAATGTCATATTCAGGATAATGGATTCTTGGTTGTTACCAGTGTTTCTCTTTGTCAGTCATCTTGCAACTTATTTGTCAAGCACACAGTTGGCAAGAATATTTGTAAATCTACGTAGAAGATGGCAGTATTGTTGAGACATAGTCACACAGTAGTCCTGTATTCATGAATCAAGTTAAACTGACAATGCAGGGCCCTGGTGCACAGAATGATCATAGCAGGCCATTGATGCATTACATGACTAGAACTTGTATACAGAGAATACTAAACTCGCTTCCGTTTAATAAAAATGGTATCACACAGAAGCGAGTTTAGTATTTTATTTATTACACTACCAACCCTGACATGCAAATGACCAGCTGATTAACTTTATATTGCAGTTCGGTTTCCATCAGTTTATGCTATAGAGTATGCCCATGAGTACAGAGGCTAGACCACTTTATGCACATTTCATTACGTATTCCCAAATACATAATCACTTGGATTCAAGAGAAATATGAGTTAAAAATCATCACAGAATGGTGAATTCAAACTTGTTGTATTAACAATAAATAGTGTTATCAAGTCTTGAACATTGTAGTGCAGGTATGACCAAAGGGAGATAACTCCAATACACTGTCTTTGCACACAAGTAGTACCACCACGTGACATATCGCATTCCCATTCATACTTTCTCGTGTTCCCATTGGCTGAGCCGACAATTTGGGAACTACTTTCAACCAAAAAATCTCCTACTCACATCAGCTGTTGACAAGATCAATAAAATAGACATGCCGGTCGATAACTTAAATATGCATGTGGAAGTGAATTAGGGATTAATAACATATTACAAAAACAGTATTGCTTACTGTGTTCATGGTTTATGTATTACCGTTCTTAGCTTCGCTCAGAAATTACATGAAATACATATATGCTAAATAAAATATATGTTAAAAATATATCGACTTCATCTTTCTCACCTGTTCGTCTGCTTCATTAGTTACACATGGTTACGAACACGCATTTATTAAAGAACAATTACAGGATATTACACTCGTGCAATATAAATCATTACACTTGGGACATAAAGTTGATATGAAATAGAACACAGTTTAATATCCTCTATAAATTAAACGTTTGTTATATATATTTACCATCATTCTCATTAGAATCGAAACTGACTCTAACAAATATTTGGACAGTCGTTAACCCGAAGATTCGCAAAATAATGTCAAAATGTTTAAAGGACCGAAACGAGATCAGATTTTAATTAGATTGATGTACCATTGACTTCGACTGTGTGTCATCCATTGCCTGGCAGTCATTATTCATGTTCAGTGATGATTTATACTTGTTCCTTCACCATTTATTACAATTTTCTATAGACGAATACACTGTCGGCGGTATATAATTAAAAAAAAAAAAGTTTATTTCCCGACGTCATATCGACTGGACAAACCGACGTCGAAAGTTTCGACGTCGGTTTCCGACGTCTTTCCGACGTCAGACCTAACGTCGTTTCGACGTCTTTATCGCCAGGCTTTGCTATCTGGGATAGTAACTAATACTTTATGATGGCACGAACATCTAGCATAATATAAACCAACACGACAGAATAACATAAAAGTCTGACAACTTAACAATGGAACATTATTTACGTTGATATACGTGCAAAAGTAAGGATAAGGGTTGACTACATCGAGGTCAAAACACTGCCGTCGGAGTGATTCTAGGCACATTCATAAAACAAGACCTGACCAAGATTTCTCGATAGTTTAAAATTCAGTTTATAGTGAGCTTTTTCATAAGATTTAGTTTTCAGTTAACAATTGAAACTGATTTTAGTTTTTTGGCGAGAAATACAAATTGCTGAAACTCAGACTTTTAAGTTATTTTAGTGAATTAAGTTTGTTTCGAGAAATATGGCACTGATCATTTCATGTATATTTTACGGGTAGCATTGGGTGCCTTTGCAGGAAGAATCAAGTCCAAGACCGTAACACACTTCTTCCAAAACATGTGGACAACCTAAGGTTTTAGACACCCCTGGGACGTAATCATTGATTAACAACCGAATATGATTACTGTACGTAACGAATGAAGATCGTTGTTTTTCCAGAGCTATACAACACACGTGGAACAGGCTATACCAAGTAATATCAGATGTAAACATCGACCATCAATGTGTCTTTTTACTTTATTTGAATTTGAATTTGACATTAGAGACGTTTTAAAGATTGTTAACTCGTATGTAAGAGGTTTTATTTCAGTTTACGGGAGAAAACCTGTAACCCCCGTAGCACTCGTGGTAAACATACGAGCACCTGCTGATACAGTGACGCAAATAATGAATTAACTGCACTATGTAAACATGCAGGATATCATATCACGTCGGAAATTAATGGTGCTTCTCCGAACACGGATGATGATTGTCGCCCCTTCAGACACTCTAATACCACCCGAGTTTCAAATATACTTCCGGTAGTGTGAAAGAGTTGGTTGACTGGTGAATACACAAGCATTATTATGTTTAAAGAATTTCTTGCATACTGAGTTACCAAAATATCAATTCTTACCATTTTTCGGCACCATTGCAAACAAAAGCAATCAATCGTTACTTATGCCAAATTTGTATCCACCGGTTCGCAATGTGATAAAAACATTGAATTTAATTACTAAAGAGAAATAATCTAAACATCATATAGTCGTATATCTTTCCCTAGCAAAACATGACACGTAATAGCAAAACATGTGGGTGCGACAATTATTTTTAGCAAGAAGATAGTATGCGATATTTGTGGAAAATAACGTCATAAGTTTGCAATCCCGTTAGCTGTTATTGCCAGTTTATTAACCATTACACTGCCCAACAATAGTTCCAGGTTCCAGTTGAGCTTGTATATTAACTTGTTACAATAACAACTAACTAAATGCGTCATTGCATACCAGGGGATCACATAATGTTAGAATTGGAAGGAATATTGGAGCAAATAATAGCTGACTGCCTATCAACTGCCAACTCGGATGTAACAGAGGGACACACGGTATGAAGTATTCCATTGTACATTATTAATTTAACATGCACCTTGATTATCATCTATTAGAATGGCCCCACAGAATACATTTAACCAAGTCTATTTTGTCGAGGGGTCATAAGCATAGGGGTATATAATAGCTGTCTACTAGTATTCCATTCTGGGTCCAGCTCTATAGAATAATCGTAGCCCTACGAGAGTCGTAATTCCTATAGTATTACGTTAACACTGAGTTACGACTCTCGCAACATTACGATCGTTCTGTGGAATGGAGACATAGACATTAAAGAGGCATGGTCATACTTGCATAAGGAATAATGGTCACTATCGGGGTTATTGCATATTCTGAAAGAACAATCTTTCCCCGACATGTGATATTTTTTTCAGATTTTGTAGTCAACGACACCTACCCCCTAAGACACCGAGCCCCGTCACAGAAACCAAGATATGCAGTCACATTGGTAGTGTTTTTTTCTTCTACCATCTTGTTAAATTACCGCTTAAACTATATATCTGCAGTTTTTCCCGTTGCCTGACAATCAGGAAGTAGGTGAAATATAATTAATATAAATTACACAATTTCCCGTTGTCGGTTGATAATATACTAAGACAATCATAATTATACTATGGTTTCTAATTACAAATAATTATTTTGAAGTCAATTCCTAACTGTAATGTATCACTCTCAAATGATAAAATGTGTAAAAGAGTGTAAAATAAGCCCTCCGCGCATTCTGAGTGGTGAGGCTGACGACGACTAATTACCATTATCCCGGAATCTGGGTAAGATTACTACTCCTGCGAGTGCCGAGGGTATTACTGGAGTAAAGTGGAAGTAGTCCCGTGGTGAGCCGATTGATTCAAACAATGTCAGTGGGCCTGGACAGAGTTCTGTCCCTTTATGTCATTCCTGGTGTGAGTGGCTATACAAATTACGGCTCGCTGGCGAGTTCGTATGCATCACGTATTTGTAGGAATTGTCTAAATAACACTTAACATCTTACTTTAGTTTAATTTAATATGCATGTACAATGTTGTGCATGTATAAATGAGCAGTTTGCCTACTATATAGTACTTCGTGTATCATTGGTTAAATTCGGAAAACAATGCTTGGGGACTCACTTTTGCATCGACACCGGTTGTAGAACATCTTCAGCGTTAAAATGACCGTCCCTGATTGTGACAAATTACTGGATAGATGCGATTGTTCAAAAGATGAAGGTATAACCATGTGCTTGTCGGTTGTATGAGGTGATTGGTTGAGTATAAGTCGGTGAATGTCTCATTTTGCCGCCGCCGGTGGTCATCGATCGTATCACTGTAAGGTTAATTTTATGCCGACATCAAAATCACGGGTGAGAACCGCATGCGTGTAATTGTAGTTAACTACCCACATCCAAGGTGCCGGAAGCAACAAATGACCGGTGTGAATTCTCAGGTTTAACGATTATTTTTACATATCTATTTACCGAAACTTCAAGATATATATATAATATGCATTGTGGAAAGGTTTGGATAAAAGCGGTTATACATATGTCAGGGCCAGATTGCAACTGTGGTCAGCCCACCTTTTTTTCCCCTGCTACATCATATAAGTAGACCAGTCCACTGATGTAACATCATGGCAGCCTCGTGTTGTTGACAAGCAATACCTGTACTTGCCGTCACAGCTACATTCTTCCCTATTTCTGTCAATCGTTTCTTCACATATGAAAGCTTTTCCCCGTGCTTGCTTGTCCGGTTCTCAGCATGTTGTGTCCACTTATACATGCATCTAATGCCTCAGCTTGATTGTGGCTCAATATCTTTCTTTCGCAGAATGTATCACCCGATTACTGGTTTTCGATAAAGTAAGCGTAGATCGCAATGTTATTAAGGGGGCTACGCTCCCCGAAATGTCTAAATGTGGATATTATAAAATGCGATTTCCTGGCATCGGTAAAGACATCTAGCCTGTAGGCATACCAAAATACAATTTCCTGATATCTATATTGAAATAAAACCCACAATGTTATCTATTGTCGATTAAGTAGAATACGCCCCGAAAATTCGAAATGTATTATAAAATGCGATTTCCTGATATATGCAAAGATAGTGACATCTTTTAGTACCTCAAGGTTTATCACCGGAAATGTGGAAATATAGGCGTAATGAAAAGCAATTTACTGGCATCTGCAGAAAGACACATAAGCTACCTATATTAGGGTCTGGAGGCGGCTTCCAGAAATGTTGAAATACGTACAGGCATAACGATATGAGAAAATAAATGAAGATGTGCGATTTTCTTTGCATCAACGGATGTTCCTGGACGTTTTATTTTTAATGTAGGCATAATGACAAAGATTATGGTGAAATTATTATATCATGAAGCATCATTTTAGACATATTTAATCAGCAATTAAATAACACACTTTGGATGTAGATGTTCTACCCACTGTCTAAAGATAACCGCGCGATGTCTTAAAAAATACTGTGGGGAAACAACATAAAATCCAAGGTCCAAACCAAAAATAAAAAATAGATTTCCACTTACATGGAAATTATCCGTAACGACTACGGACTCTGATTAAATGAACGAGTTGATGAGATTGTGCAGAACGCCCAAATAACCTATGTTAACTCGGTTAGATAGACGAGCTTTTCCCATAGCAACTAAAAACACTTGTGGCTACCGTATAAAAACGTTAAAAATAACTAGCGTGCAATTATCAGTGAATCGAATGTCACTTTAACGTCGCGCATGTGGTCTATTGTTAGCAACAATAGTAACTGTAGAATCTTTACTACCTAATTGAACTCTATTTTACTCAGAAGAAACCAGCGCAATTTTAGTTACAGCTGATCTTCAATTATACATACAATTTGTTGTGGCAGAGCTGACCATCTGGAAGATTTCGTATTTTTATATATGTACTTAAAGTGTTACACTTTTAACACTGGGTCCGCTATAGTAGATGAATGAAAAGTCATAGTGGATACAATACTATTTCAGATGTATTATATCTCGTTAGGTTATATCTCTTTAAACCTCCCGGGGTGCCATGCATGTATTACATGAAGACACATTCGGAATATATTGATAGTTCAATCACGTGACCGTGTATCAATTGCATGTCTGTCTTAATATTTCGTCTGATCTTTCCTAACAGTTCTTTAAAGTTTCAAAGCCGCTGTATCAGTTACTATTTACTAATAGTGTCATATGTGAATATTAATCTCCGTTCAATGCATCGTATAATGATGTCCTATCAAAAGTTAACATAAATCGGACAACAGTGCTGGGGCTAATGGCTCCACTTGACGTCTTCTCGATGGCGACAAGCCAGACTAAACGCTTCGGCATTACGGTCACAGAGACTATTAACGGCGAACTCTATTCCTACAAACTAAACGCACAACTCGATGACTATGTTCACATATGAATTCATTAAAAGCAAGAATTCATTTGGCTATCAACAACGGCTATAGTCTACTCCTATATTAAAACCCTTTTCGATTGCTTAGTTTTATTTTATTTTGTTTTGTTTTTATTGAATTTGATGCAACCGCAAGATCATATTTGCATGCAATAGTACATAATTCATCAATATGTATTTTGTTTCTAAATAATAGTACTCTTTTTTAAATTGATGGTTAGAGCCGTTTTGAAGATTATTTTGCCGCTTGCTATTACTAGTACTAGATTGGTAATACATCTGGGGGAATAAACATATCTGTCCGGGTAAGATTGTTGTATCGGATTATGTTATAAACACGTTAGTTACCATTGACATATGCAAAGACGATCTTGCCACTTTAATGTTATACAATATATGAGATGATCCTCAAATAAATAATATGTTCTCTATGTTTATGTTAAATAGCGATTTTTATCGTCATGTTCTTAGTTTTGACGTATAGCTATACAATAAAACTAGTTAAATGCATTCCATGAATGGATCGATTTCATGTTGAAGTTAAATCCAAATGACAGTGAAATACCATATTACAGAATGAACGAGACATAAATCTAAATTTAGTGTAATATTATGTTTCCATATGGCAATTCATATGAGATAAACACGTCGATACGAGTTTCTTCCACATATATAAAATGACAAAATGCTATAATTCTTCCTGGCAGTAAAATCATTATCGAAAGAGGCAGATGTTTTGAAGTGACGATCAGTTCTCATGATAGTCGTATCAATTTCAGGATTGGTTAATCGCCATTCTGATTACGAAATTCATATTACTGTCAAATGATGGTCTAAACCACAGCCAAGTAATAGTACTAACGTATATTAGGTTCTACATGTTAGTATTTCAGCCATAAACATAAATTTGCAATGGGATTAGAGTCAGTTTCGAGACTTGTTTGCTCCATATCGTGGCTTATCAGTTATGCACAATGTGAGCGATACGTCATGTATTGTTCTACTGGTTCCAATGCAAACGGTCATTTTAATTCAAATGTAGTAGCTATGTTGAATTGCATGTTAATATGCTTTGTGACAAATGCTAATAATAATAGTAATAATAATAATAATATACATATACATATGCATATATAGGGCCTAATATCCATCGGGACGTACATCTATCTAAAGTATACATTAACATGTTATTACAATCTTGAAAGCGGTTAATCTCAAACCAAACCAAACCAAACCAAAGAAAAATGTGTAATCTTAGCAAACCGTATGGCATAGCACATTTACTAGTCATATAATGCGATCCCATTTCACAACAAAACATAAATACAATAAAAGACAATAATGTAAATTCTGACATACAGCACTATGGTGTAAGAGTAAAAGCACTGCGTGTACTTTAACATACAATACAATACAAAGACAACAAACTAATAAAATATAATAGTAATAAAAATATAACTTCTATATGTAGATGTAGTAGCATGTTAAGGCCATTATAGACTAGGCGATTTTTATCGCCGCAACAGTATTGCTGCGATATTTGTTGCCTAATGTATAGTGAAAAATCGCTTGTCTCCCATGTTTTGCGGTGACGAAATTGACGTAACACTGTTGCGGGGATAAAAATCGCCTAACATGCTACTACATCTACATATAGAAGTAATATTTGTATTATTCTTTTATTGTATTTTATGATTTAGTTGTCTTCGTATTATAGTGTGTATTAAAGTACACGCAATGCCTTTATCTTAAGAACAAAGGCCTGTTCGTTAACGCACAATCGAAGACGAGCACAATG
>JAUTBT010063905.1:0-14437 GCA_032361225.1 Lepetodrilus schrolli
GTAACAAACCTTAATTTAGCAGCCGCACTAGTTTATAACAAACCTTATTTAGCAGCCACACTAGTTTGTAACAAACCTTAATTTAGCAGCCGCACTAGTTTATAACAAACCTTATTTAGCAGCCACACTAGTTTGTAACAAACCATATTTAGCAGCCACACTAGTTTACAACAAACCTTAATTAGCAGCCGCACTAGCTTGTTCCTCATCTGCTGGTCCTCTACGTACAAACTCAGTCTCATCACCCAGTCCAGGGTAAGGGGAAGGTGATACAGACGAGACTCAAGATTCTCACACCAGAACTGCTGCTTCTGAGGACCGGTCCAAAAGTGCTGTGACAGAAGCAGTTTTGGGAACACGTACCTGAAACAGAAAATATATTATTTATTTATATTTTGTTTGTTTGTGCAGTTCAAAAGCAGCTTTGGAGATGATTTTGCCAATATCGCAGCTCTGGGAAATTGTGTTTTCAGCTGAAACAACCGGGATTCAGGAGCTGCAGGCAATGGCCAGGTTTACGACATCAACACTGGAGAATAAAGATCAGCAGAAGATTCTCGTCCCTCCACAGCCTGTTTGTTTACAGCAAGATCTTCTCATTTAATTTGTTTTGTTTTATTGAAGAATGTGGTAATTATACAGTGGCACTATGAACAAGATATCTGTGCATGTGGTCTCCTGCTAATGTGGTAAGCAAGACAAAGGCCTGGACACTGTACAATTGACTTTTGGTTATTCTTTGTAAATATTTTATTTCTATTTCTTGCGAATTTAGAACATAACAGGACTTATCAGCAGCTAATATTATTCAGATTTTGTTAATTTATAGCAGAATTTGTCAGATTGATTTGGGGCTAAGAGACCCTTTTAAGATTATTACTCTCATATCACAGCTGGCCACGTTCATAGAGGAAACCTGCAACATTTGTAGCACATAGCGTTGCAGAAAACCTGTGAGACTAGTATTGACAAACTTGGATCGTGACTGTATTGGGAAGGGAGACTACTCCTGACGATCATTTCTTGGGTCAGATTCAAACTCAGGACCTCTGGTTCAGAAGTATGTAGATGTACGTCTGTGCTACTACCCGCTCCTGGACTTGTAGTAGTAGCGTATTGACAAGCATGGTATAAAGTTTCTGACACAAAAAGCCAAAATTTGTTACTCACGCCAACGCAATGACGGCACCTCCACCTGGCAAAACCGCTACCACAAGGAGTGGGACAATTCGAAAAAGATCAGGAGGAATCTGGAAGATAAACATTTTAACATTTCAGTTTTTGGTAAAATTCAATCTAAATATTATATTTATAAGGAATCTTGAATATAACATAAAATTTCAGTTACAATTTCAAGACCATATTTTGGAGGCATCTGGAAAAGCTATATTGTAAATTTCAGTTTTGTGGAAAATGCAATGTAAATATCAGACATGGGGAATTTAAGAAAAAAGGAATACGAAACATTTAATTACATACATGAACCTCCAATGAGAGCTATTTTTATACTGTACATGCCATACACATGAAGTACAAATAAAAATGTTATCATTACAAATATTGAAACTATATATAATGAACATGATTACCTAATAGGAATTTTAGTATTGTACAGAACCTACAGACAGGGGAAAAAAGAAAAGAATTATATTTATTTTCAACTGGCATAGCCAAAATGATCACAGAAAAATCTGTAAACCAAATCTGTCACCTTATGAACAAGGTAATAGGAAGTTTAGTATAGTACAGAACCTGTTTGTAAACCTCCAGCTCATGACGAGTGAGCGACGTCAGAGACCGACCTGACCACAGGGCCGTCGACACTTTGTAGTAGTCGCGCGTCTCACTCAGAAATGTGGATGTACCTGTAAAGAATTCATATTGAAATTGGGTTACTTGGCATAATTATGTATTTTTTTTACCAATATCGCTTCAGAAATGTAACTTTCGCAAAACACCTAGCTCCCACGACGGGATTTTAACCTGGAACATTTGGCTCTGAAGTCCAACGTTCTACCATTGTTCTACCACCCGCCTCCATAATAATGGTAATTGGAATGGAAAATAATTACGCCTGTAATTACACCTGTCGAAAATGTGGAATTAAAAAAGTTTCTATCATCTATGGGTGAAATATTTGGCCTTTTTAATTTTATTAAAAACTACTTTATACTTTTATACCTTAAATTCTCAATTATGTCATATTAACATAATGATATTACTAAAAACTAGCTACTATTTTCAAACATTGACAGATCCTGTTTCTATGGATATATTGGAAGTCAGTGACGTTCCTAAACACGTTCTGTACAAACCTGATCTGAACGTTCTGTACAACTCAAATACTCTCGGGTATCTTCTCTCCAACTTGGCCGTCCTCCCGGAGACAAAGTTGACGATGTGATCTATGAAGTACCGCTTGACGAAGCCTGGTTGTGACACCTTACCATCAGGAGGCATCGTGGATATGTACCTACAAGATGATCACTGTACCGTTACCATAGGCGAAAACTGATCAGCTGATCAACACAACCGAAAGTATGAATTATATGCCAGTCGTATTATTATCGATGCGCATATTAACCAGAAATATGTCACTGTGTGTAAACCAATGTCAATATAATAACTTAGAATGTTCACACATCGGACATTTAAAAAAGCCAACAACAGCCAAGAAAGATCATGTGGATGTGCTCGAAAACTGAACAACTATATCAAAGTGTATCAAGCATTATGTTAATTAGTGTTGAAACTACATGTTTCTTTTTTAAATCCCTATTATGAACCGAATGTTTGTGTGTCTGTACCTCATGCATGACTGACACACCACAGGAAAACGCCTGTTTCCTCTAAAATGATTGGACATGCTGAAACGATTCATGGATGCCGCCATTTTGAAGGTTTTTCTGAAAAGTAGGAAATAATAATACGAAATCATGAATTTAAACAAACGAAATATGTTGTGATTCAATGCATATTTTCTGGATTCTTTTAAAAAAATCGTATTACATGACATGTATAAACGTTTATTATAAATAGTAATCGCTTTAAATATTGTTTTGTTATTTATTCAACATCATGCTTATCAATGTTTCATGGATTGTGTTGAATTTCCTAGACCAAATTATTTTATTTTATTTTACATATGCTAAGAATTTACTACCAACCTTCAATATTGCTCCCAAATCATTATACAAAAATGATTAAGAAATACACTAGGTACAGTATTTACAAATTCAAGTATGTGTTCATTTACACTGACAGTCAGCATTCAGACCAACATCATCTTCAGGTACTGTGTCGCATTTAAATGATCTCATTTAACTGTTTTCCTGCTGCAGGCAATCATAAATGCCCATTAAACTTGAACAGCGTTAAATATAAAAATTGTCAAAGACCCTTTGTGACTTGTGAATGAATCACTCTTTGCAGCTGAATGGCCAACATGCAAGCAGATCTTCTCGATACGACATCCATGTTAAAAAGACACAAGGAAGCTATATACATAGCCATTAGTTTATTTACATCAATGAATGAATAACAACAATGTAAATACTCCCATTCAAATCACTGAAATTGACAAGGATAACAACACTAATTGGTGGTCAAAACGTGTTAGTCTGTGATCATTTCAAAAATAATCATTCACTTTTCAAGAATTTCATATTGTAGATGAAATAATAATAATAGCAATAATAATAATTAATAAAAATAAATACAAAATAAATACAATATCACAATAAAAATAAAAATATGGTAAATAATAATAATAATAATAAAAATATATAAATAAGGTAAAAATTAAAACAAAAATATTGTAAAGGATAATTATCCAGTGAAAAACACTAATGAAAGTCAAATAGATTTTGAGGAAAAAGAAAGAAGAAAATATCAATAATTAAAAAAAACTTTAATAAAAATATAATTGTAATTTTAAAGTGTTATTATTCAGTGAAAATCACTGCTCATAGGCACCGATAGCTGAAATAGGTCAGATTCAATTTACTAGTAATTAGTACATTACAATACTAGTAACACACAAATCTGGGTTTTGGGGCCTGGGGTCATTACTCACTAGTTGAAATACTTGATGTTATACACATTTGAATTGTCTCGACACTAGTGCTTATTTATTCAACCAGCTAATCCCAAATCATGTCTCGCTCAAAATAGTAATTTAATTGAATTGTTTGACAGTACTAAAAAAAAACACCCCTAGTTATACTAAATCAGACCCCAAGATTTTTTAATACGATTTCATGCTCAACTAAAACTTTTATTCAGAAATTCCCATATATAATTCGAGTGTGAGCATGAAATCGTATTTAAACAGTTTCATAACCTCAGAGCCAGAACTTTGTTTTTGAGAATGTACATCGCAACGGGAATATTTCACCCATGTATACACAATATTGTTTTGAGAAACCAACAATAATCTACCTGTCAGTCCATGAAAATTGGAATTCCCACATTTAATGCTTTAGTATTTTCCCATACTCTGAAATATACTCAAAAAAAAAAATGAATTAAGGGCATAAAGATTTAACTACATATATTAGTTTAATAACAAAAAATTTCCAAACATCTACAGGCTCCAGGTACTTGCAGAAGCATTAGAAGAATGACACCAGATTCCTAAAGCCGAGTTCTGAAATTTGGTAGAAAGCTTCTCCACACAATATCGGTTGGCCGTGAATTTATTTTGGTGAGTATACATATAGGTGGTACTAAATTTCTGGGTAAAAAAAAAAGAAAAGAGGTAACTATAGTAGGTGGTATTAACTGCACTATTTTTCTGGATACAGCCAACTATGATATCGTGAAATAATATGCTAGCATTACAAAATTAATTTACTTCCGTGCAATGGAGCGGTAATAAGGCATTTAGAGATGCAATGGTAACGATATGTATGCCACGTCAATGTACTGTGCAGTCAAGATCAAGTATCGTCCCAAACGATAATTAATATCTGTGGTTGTATGCCTTGAAGACATTGCCAAGTGCATTTATTTGTGAGCATCACATCGACATACAGTTCTACCAGACTATCATGGACATGTGTGTAATGTGAGTGTAAACCATCATAATACTGTAGTTTTGGTTGGATGGTATCCAGCTGTTCTGAGTGAACCCGGCTTCTTATGGATAGAAAGTTAATTTTCAAAATGTAGTTATTATAACTGTTTATTTGAATTGAAACTTGGCAAAATCAGATATTGCCAACCAAATTTATATAATTATATACAATTTCACATGGTTATATATTACTGCAATTTTCATGAGAAATTTCAAATACTACAAATTTCTACACTGTTTCTTTAAAGACGTCATATATGTGCATACATGCAAGTCATATCACATTGAATTAATAGGTAAAAATACCATTTTCATGACAAGAGAGTCCATTGTTGCTTAACATCGCTTCGAAATCCTTGGCTCACACGCGACGATCATGACAAATAACCAATGGGAAGACATAATGTTTCCACCAATAGGAAGGATCCTACCATCGGCCCAATAATAACCATTCATAGTTCCAATCTTCTTGTACATCCATGTAGGATATTGCAGCCAAGTATCTTCTGGTAATAAAAAGTATGACCTAATGGTACAAAGCATGCAATTTCTTAACTGTCATCCATATTCAAGAAAGTAAACACTACTGGACTAGGCTGACAATGAGGTACGTCATCATACATGATTGTTCAGTTCACTTATACAACAGGATGATGGGCTATTGGGTTTCATTTATGACAATCGCACGGCAAGCTCATAAACCAAATTCCAGTTTGTGCTCAACCGTGTGCTGGAGGCAACAGTGAGTGAATTGTCGCAGCAGGAATATTTCACCTGAAAAAATATATTCTTCCAGTACGCATTAAAGCAATATTAGAAATATACAAATGCAATGTTTTTGAAAATCCAAATATTTTTATTTTATTATTTTTAAATTGGGGTTTAGAGTAGCTTTCAAGATTATTTCACTTATTAAAACCATAATGTAATATTTGGGGATTATTAAAACACTGCATTTGGCATCCAGGGATGAGAATGGAAAATTGTGTTTTCAGCTGAAACAACCTGGATCCAGGGGCCACAGGTTTAGGAATCAGCAACGGAGCCTCAAAATCTGCAGAATATTCTCATCCCTGGATGTTCGAGAGTGAATGAGTTATTGTTTTGTGGCACAGCAAGAATCTTTCACTCAAATGTGACGATGTATCCGAGAAGGTTGATAATACAAATGCCAGGAACCAGAATCACTACTTGTACTCAGCAAAAAACAACAACTCAGCCCAGCCTATGACTGGTTGAGTTAATAAATACATTCGCAACTCTCGGCACAACACAACACAACAAACATAAGATCTGTATCACAGTTTCATTCATATATTTCCACTTCAACGTAAGCCAATTATTTAAATGGTGGGCTTGATGCATTATTAATATACTTATTTATTATCAAGTCATAAATATTTATTTGAAATATCGCACAAAGAACTTTACAGTGACTAAATTACAATAACAAAATCCATAAGAAATTGGGCTTGAGTTTGTATTTTGTGCTTACTAGTGGGCAATCTAACTACATCAGATCTCATTTCACTCCTTAAACATTTTGACGTTCGTTTCCAAATATCTGACTGTCATTTCGGGATCTGATTTAAATGAGATCGACTGGTGGGTATATGCCATATTTTTATATTGATAGACACACTGTAGAAGTTTTAGCATAAATAGCGTCATTGAAATACAAAGTATGGTGACGAGAAAGAGTGGAAACCACTGGTACGTGTATATAGATCATACAGCATACGAGGGGATAATTAACAGAATTTATACGACTTAATGTCCCAGTGGCTCTTTCTGAGAGATACACCTAAATGCAAAGTCAAATTGGAAAAAAATATCAATAAAAAGAAAAAAGAAAAAAAAATAAAGAAAGAAAAATATTTTGAGAGCAGTTAATACCTAATGGAGCTACCAAGTTTGGAATGTATATTTATCTATATGGATGTTCTATATTTAGAAACAGGGTGTTTCATCTATGAGGGCTTGAATTAATATGTGAAATGGCAAGCAATAAAAATGTAAACATAAAAATATTATTAAGTACATGTTTTAGTGTTAGACATATGAAGCAGGGATGATAAAAAATATGAAAATGAAGAATATGACGAGACAAAAACAAAATAAAATAGCCTTTATGTGTCGATGTTGTAAAACAGATACATGCTAGTGTGGTGTGATAAACTTGCACCTTTTGAATCACGCAGAAATGCTAAATAATTTCCATCGAGATATGGTATAATTTCAAATGAGAAATATATAGCAAGATCACATTTCGCTCAGATCTCCAGATACATTGCGAACTGAATGTCATTTATACTTCCCCTAGTGATGTTGGTTCCAGTACTTGGGATGGGGGTTGTGTGAGGGTAGTAGGATCGAGGTGACTTGCTTTTGACACCATTTCTTCAGGGCTACTATCCCCATTCATTAATGAAATAGACATATCAACCAAATTGCCATTCAAGAGTTTTCCGACGTCATAAAAAAAAACAAACCACAATCCTTACGTATTCGCAACATGATTAAATTTCCCACGAAACAGCAGAGATATAATTGTATTTGTGTGAATTAACACGCAACATCTATTTATGAATACAACCGTGAACATATAAGATGCAGCATTTTCCAGGAAGAAATGGATGATTGAATGTAAAAAGTAATCGTGGTAACACTCTAGCAGTTCTCGTTACTTCAATCGACGGCATCCATATCGGTGTAGCCAAGATCCTTGTAGACACTTCGGTTATCCGAGTTATTTCCCTTTGATTTGTCATCCTCAAAACTGTTATTTAAGTCCATATCCGAGTTGTTTTTTATTTCGTCGACGACTTGTACAATGTCTGCATTTTCCCCTATGGTGTCTTCATTTTCCCCATTTGTGTCTTCATTTTTTCTGGTGGTGTCTTTTTTCATGGCTGTATCTTCATATTTCATGGTGGTGTCTTCCCTTTTCACATTGGTGTCTTTATTTTTCACTGTGGTGTTGCTCGCGACTGGACTTGGATCTGATGCCATAGTTTTCTCCGAGGGCTGTTGCGACATCGGCGAAGATAGGAGTGGTTTGTACGTTCGCTGACGGTAAAACAGGAGATACGCCGCCCTGGTGACGACATTCTTTTCACAGCTGATTGACGACACTCGGCTGTCATCACATAGTCGCCAGTCTGGAGAGAAAAAAATACAGTTATTCAGGGTATAAATAACAAGTGGTGGTATAAGTTTTAATGGTTTCCTATTTGTATTAAACCTGAAATCAACAATAACTGTATGTACAGTGACTGATCAAAGGTCAGTGAATTGAAGCTTACGGTTGCAGCAGGAATCTTTCACACATATGCGACAAATGGAGTTTTATTTTTAAAACTTTGGAATTACATGCTAGAATGTAAATTCTTTTGAAGCATAGACTAGATTTTTAATAGACTCTTTGGATGTCCAGGCTAGAATTATTTATTCTTTGGACTTACATGTTGGACTCTTTTTTATGTACAGGCTAAAATTTCTTAATTCTTTCGATCAACAGGCAAGAATAGATATCAATTCAATAGATCAAGAATTTCTTAACTCTTTAGATGTACAGGCTTAACTCTTTGGATAGCCAGAGTGAAATTTCTTAATTATTCTGATCTACAGGCAAGAATATAGATCTAGCATTTTCGAGCACTGACCGACTTCGTTCTTGAGTGGGTCGACAGTGTCAGTGCAGCGAGCGTAGGCGGTGTAGTGGCCACCGAGGATGCCCCCATGGTGGTTGATGACGGCGTACAGGTCATACACTGGCTGCTTCTCGGTCTGACCCAGGATAAACTTGGACAGATCCAAACCTCTGTGATGAATAAAGTACGAACAATTATATCCTGGGAATTCAGCGATAGAAACTTACCTTTAAAACTTACTAGCCTGAATGGTAGTGATACAAACAACAAATGCTTACCAAAAAAAACACAGAAATTTCTACTAGCCCTTAGGATACCGTTAGCATTGGGAGAAATGACCCGGGCTAGTGGGCTAGTGTTAATTTCTATCCCTGATCATGACACATAACACTGTACTCAAGCAAGGTGAACGAGTTGGGGATTTATGGTGAATTTGAAAGTACTGCAGTAATCTGTTTATGGTGGACGGAAAAGTCAAAATGATGTAAAAAAAAAGTTTTTTGCAGCATTTAACCAATTTCTAAGTGGATTGGACCTGAAATCTCTTGTGTTTTTACTAAAGTTACAGCACTGAGTCAATGGGAGAAATTTCAGCTGAGCAAATTCTCAAACAAGTAATGTTTGGAAAAAAAACACATGTTATGTTTTCAACGGTATTCCGAACATCTATGGTGGAAGGAAAACAAAAACGCATAGAAACAGTTTTAAAATTATTACAGCCATCTGCTTATGGTAAGAGGAAAACACTAAATGATAAATCTTTGATATTTCCCCCAACAGCATTTCAACTGTTTATGGTGAGAAGAAAAGCACAAAACGCATAGATTAAAACATTTTCAATTATATTTCAGTGATCTGTTAATGGTGACAATATAACTAGTTATATTATTTTCAACAGTATTTCAAGGCTATCATTTCTATGCTGAAAGGAAAACTGTATTATACAACAGTATTTCAATGATCTGTTTATATTGGGAGGAAAAACCATAACAATGGTCCCACTCCTCTACAGAAATATGGCTTACCTGGTTGGGAATTCCACCATTTTGTCAATCTTGTCACGGAAGATGAAGTTTCTGAATGAGAATCTCTTCAGCTGTATAATGAGGAGACTGGGGAGACGCCAGATGGACATCTGCTTGGTGGCCTCTCTGTGCTTCTTACATTGAGGGCAGTACCTACACATACCAGATTATCTGACATTATTCCATTTACAGTAAACAAGAATTATAGCGATTTGATTGGTTGAGGTGTCCTGGTAAAAGTCGTACACCCCTATTTGGCCGTAGTTAAAAGTTGTGACCTCATAAATGATAGTAATGTCAGTGCAGCTGCCATCGTCTTGTATGTTAGAAAGACATTTTGGCATGAAATCACCTTCTTAAAAATATACATCTATTATAATTGTGGATAAATTCTTTATCACCATGTACAGGTTTTGACAAGCTGAAATTTATCGTACACCCAGACCTACGGTTGAGGAGTGTATGAGAAATTTCAGCTTGCAAAAACTTGTATGTTCCGGAAATCACGTTAGTTAACTAATAATGCTTCCAAATATTAGTGCAAATGTCAAAAGTAACTTTTTGGGGTTGAATTGGGGGTTCGGGTCGCTATCAAGATTCTTTGACTTATACCACGGCAGTAGGAAACTTGCAACATCTGTAGCACTGAATGTTGCAGTAAACCTGCGAGCGGACCACGGATGATAACTGCATTGCCACATGACAGACAGTGCATCATATCATGATCGCACCAGAAAGGCAACTTTCTATAATAAAACTGTCGTACCATGCCTCGTCTGGACTGAGGACCTCCGGCTCTGTGAAGACATCCAGACACTGGTCCAGATTGATGTTATTGTGGTCTGAAATACAACAGCAAAAGTCTGAAGGTGTAATGAGAGTACAGTGATCCATTGACCCGGGTAGAAATAATGTAGCGCTTTGATTTTCATTTTAAAAAAATAATTAGGGTTAGTCTCGCTTTCAAGATTATTTCACTTACATCACGGCTGAGCGCTGAATGGTGCAGTAAACCTACAAGCAGTGGCTGGTACTGACAGACCAATGGTAGTACTGCTTTGAGCATTTTGCATGGAGTCAGCGCAATAAATAAATACATACACATTATTGTTATTGGACATTATCGCCATCTTGTATTTTCATCACAACTAATATATAAACCCATGGATAACTACATCCGTAGTGAAGAGGTCAATATTCAGAATATTATTTTCATTTAGATTAATTTTTTACCTACTTGAATAATCTGGAGTACTGCTATAATAGAGAAACCAAATTTGGTGGAAATGGCTAGGCATATGTGTCCCTATATCTTGCATAAGCAGTCAATATTTGGTGTGTATATGCTTCTCCTACCTTCAGATATGGCACACTGCATACTGTCATCATCTTCAGCATCCTACAAGAGAGAGGATTATTTCAATTACTATAGGAATACTGATTGGATTTCAAAATGTACATTATGAATTTGCAACTGTGAGAAACATCTATCAAAAACACAATTCAAAGTGTTTAATAAAACTGATAAAAATTGCACTTTAAATAAATCTAAAAACTTAATTCAAAAATACAAAAATAAATCTTAAATTAAAATTGCCACAATTCAAAAATAATTAAAATGGCGACCATTTTAAATATCAATACTAAAAAAAAAGAAAAGAAAAAGCGATCATGATAAAATTGCAATTATATATGTAAAAAAAAATAATGTAAAACAATAATCATTAAATTTCCCCAAAATTTACCAGACTACCATGCAGATCGAAAAACATTCTCAAAAACTCCCCAGGTATATGAAACGCGACACACAGCAACTCACCAGTTCCTTCGACTGTAAAAGAACATAGGAAGCCAATTTATCGCTGTTTCGCCAGTCAATAGATAGGAAGCACCTGCTACCGCTGAGGTCGAGAGTGACCTCCCCTTTGTCTTCCAGCCTTTCTCCGTCGGGCCCCTTTAGCCCCACCCCCTCAGGGCTCACCGGCTTGATGTAGAATAGGGGCATGGCTCTCTCGGATTCCTCAGTCTGGATACCCATGACGGGGTTTGTTGGGATGTCGCCTCTGCCATTGTTTTTGTTGTCTGAAATGTTGCCGTCTGATTTCCCGATTGTGATGTTCTTGCCGACGTCGGAACTCTGTCCCTCGGTGGAGTCATCATTGCTCGAGCTTTCACTCACCTAGATGAGTGAACATACATGCTACAGTCAAAGACTAGTTATTCGGTCCCAATTCGTTCACCTTGATAAATAAACATACATGATACTTTCAAAGACCACCCATCCAACTAATAGTTCGATAATCCACTGGTAGGACCGGCTGGTACTGACAGACCAAGGAAGATAACTGCATTGCTACTCTACAGACAGCGAATCTGATCAATATTGCGTCAGAAAGATAACTTTTGTTAACATTGATGCTGGGTTCCCAGGACAGGATTTGAACCGTCCTACCATTGCCCTACCACCCATCCGGTTCAAACTAAATAATCAACTAAAGAAAAATAATGCAAACTAAAAAGAAAAATGCATTAAAAAATGTTTCTGTGAAAGTGTAAATGGGACCGAATCTCTATGGTACAGTACGCAATAGGATAAAATGCTGGAGTGAGTGATTATGGAGTTTAACGTCGCTGCGGGAATCTTTCACCCATTTGCGACGAATAAAATGCCAGACTATTGCTCACCGCAACAGTCGTGGAGTTTTGTTCAGACTCCAGAGACACCATGCTCCCAGCTAGCGCGGTGGTGCTGGCCGACACTTGCTTGTACGAGTCTTCTGGGGAGACGACGTCATCCAGGTTTTGTTCGCCGTTTGCCGTGAGGGTGTGAGTGCTGGCAGAAGATGATTGGCTGTCCAGGCTGTTCAGGCTGCCGCTCGATTGGCTGGATGAAGAGCTGAGGTTGGAGGTAGAGGAGTGGCTAGACAGTTTGGAGGCGGGACCGATGGGTGGTTGGAATACATCCACAGAGTATCTGAAATAGCAGAAGTAACATAAGATAACCTAATGCTTTTACTAACCAGAAGGGAATTATTTTTCAGACCTCAAGATTACGAAACCTTTGAAGTACGATTTCATGCTCTGGATTTGTGAACACAACTTTCTGTTGAGCATGAAATTGTGAGCGAATATTTTCCTTGTTTTTCCCATTTATATTTTTAATACGTGTAATGTTATTCCCGCAAATACGTCAATTTAGCATTTGTGTGCAATTTACGTCTGCGTAATTTATATGTTTTAACTTTGTTTTTAGTACGATTTTACGATCTTACAGATACTGACGCTAGTTCTATACAGCTTACAGAAATTTTGGGATTTCTTGGAGTATTGTTATTGGAAGTTCTGCAGAGATATCTGTGAATAAGTTACCTTGCATATGCTTCCATGATGTTACATAGCCTGGAGTAGGTGGCTCGAGATTCTGGGATGCTGATGATGAACGGGACACCGACTGGTTCGGGCAGAACGTTACAGATAGACTTGTGCATCTGCCAATGAGACCGCTGACATGCCCTGACGAAAAAAAACATTATTGATAAATTAGCGGGGAAAAAATAGGCAATGCTGCTTGTACGGCTGGGATTGATTTATTGCTTGACGGGGATAGTTCACCCATATGCGGCAAAATGCATGCCACTCGATTCAAAGATGATACATCTGTGCTACGATCAAAATGAATTAAGGATTGATACTGAATCAATGTTAGGACACATGATAATATACTGAACCATCGTAGATAAATGAATCAATTCTCCTCATGGATTATAGCGCTATATATATATATATATATATATATATATATATAAAAATAGATTATTATTATTATGATTACTATTATGCATCCCAACCTGCCATTTCATGCACTAGAATGTTAACATTCACAATTCAATCTCATCCTACTGGGTACCCATTCACAGCTGGTTTGATTGGTGCAGTGGGGATCCAAGCACTTTTCTCAAGTGCTACACGATGGTACTAGATCACCAAGCTCCATATGGACAAGATGATGGTTTTACAGCGTTGAGCTACTACAGCATTGAGCTACTATGGTGTTGAGCTACTATAGCATTGAGCTACTACAGCATTAAGCTACTATAGCATTGAGCTACTACAGCATTGAGCTACTACAACGTTGAGCTACTACAGCGTTGAGCTACTACAGCGTTGAGCTACTACAGCGTTGAGCTACTACATCGTTGAGCTACTACAGCGCTGAGCTACTACAGCGTTGAGCTACTACATCGTTGAGCTACTACAACGTTGAGCTACTATAGCGTTGAGCTACTATAGCGTTGAGCTACTACAACGTTGAGCTACTACAGCGCTGAGCTACTACAGCATTGAGCTACTACAGCATTGAGCTACTACAGCGTTGAGCTACTACAGCGTTGAGCTACTAAAGTTGAGCTACTACAGCTTTGAGCTACTATAGCGTTGAGCTACTACAGCGTTGAGCTACTACAGCGTTGAGCTACTATAGCATTGAGCTACTACAGCGTTGAGCTACTACAGCGTTGAGCTACTACAGCGTTGAGCTACCAGTGTTGAGCTACTACAGCATTGATCTACTACAGCATTGAGCTACTATAGCGTTGAGCTACTCAGTGTTGAGCTACTACAGCGTTGAGCTACTAGCGTTGAGCTACTCAGTGTTGAGCTACTACAGTGTTGAGCTACTAGCG